>JAODUG010007361.1:0-27581 GCA_027564795.1 Aphredoderus sayanus | reverse complement strand
AATGAAGCATATACTATTCTCTGTACTGGCTAAATGCTTTTAATCAGAAAATATTCACATATATAACGTTCAGGGACATTGATAAGAGCATGCAGATAAAATATTTCTAAAACTATTGGAGATTTTCACACATTATATGATACTGCCTTCAAGTAATGAATTCTTTATAAAATGTAATATTTATATTCGCACTATAACTTCGACAAAGGCCACTCCAGGTATGATTGATATCGGCCTCTGGTGGGGTTTGTATCGCAGTGTGAACAATTTTCAAACAGACTTAAATTCTATTGAAGCCTTTATAATGTTTGTTTCGATTTCCAACATGGCCTTATGGGTTTGACTTTTGGAGAAAAGGCATGTTGTCGCACGCAGAATGTTGTTTCCACTGCAGAGAGCATGTACCCACAGAGCGTGGTCGGACACAGAGAACAAACAAAGACACAGCTAGTTACTCAAAGCCATCAACGTGGACATACTGAGCTGTGAATGTCAGTCTGCATACATTTGTACTTTGTGTCTAAAGACAGTTGTATTGGAGCTTCAGTTGAAGGGACAAAAACAATTTGCTCCTGCAAAATGACTTTCTTTGTTTGAAAACTGGTGGGGTCAGGGGGGGTTTCAGGTATGGCGGGTGAGCCAGCTGTGTGTGAGACTAAATGCACGTGCCCTGGGACGCCACAGTCACTCGCTGAGTATTCAGGTGGTTGCTCACGTCCTCGTGGTTGAAACCAAAACATTGTTATTTCTCTAACAGCCGCAATATAATGTTAGTAGTGTGAGGCTACGGCTTTGCTCTGCCCACCATTGGCTTGAAAACCGTTGTTGTCAGTGGGAAAACACAGCCTCTAGCATAGCAGCGCGTGTAGCCAAATCGGTTTGAACCATAAGCCCTTTTTACACTGCGTTTTCAAGGCGTAATACTGCGCCTTCATTCCGCCTGGCCGTTCCGTGGAAAAGGTACGGGGGGAGAATGTGGCTGGGGTTATGTTTCGCCTCAACATAGCTTATTATGGTAACGTATCCCCTTATTTCAATGTCAATTAACTGTAGCCTATATTTATAATATCCAATAAAAATAGTTTTAATTCCTTGGCCAATTGAACTGAATTAGTCATTTCACGTAAAAATAACACATCATTAATAACGTTTACTTCGAGGTTTTAGATCGGAGAGCCTTCACGCCATCAGGAGGACCCAGGTAAGGTCCCAGGTGCGCACCTGAGTACAGAAATAGGCATTCACACCATCCAACTGAACCAAGTTTAAGTGAATTTGGGAGGACACCAAAAGCTTTATGAACCCTTAATGTACTTGTAAACCTTGTAAAGCCTGGTTAAATGCTTGGCCAACAGATTTTCATTTAATTTTTTGTCCCCCTCCTGTATAAATACAGTATATTCTTTGCTAATTAACTGTACTTTTGCTGATTGGATCACATGTCAGGAGGGCTGGCGGTAGCCTTGCAGTCAAATATAGATTGAGAAAATGATCTCACAAGCATGGTGTTAGAGTACATGGTGTTTGTAGAATTGTCTTAGCAGTTGTAGTGGTCAGTTTGTGTTTACTTTTCTGTGTTTTCACCTTTGTAGAAATTGTTATGGTGGGAGCGTTTTACTGAGTTATAAACTGCCACAGCCTTTGCCAGGTCTGTCATGGGAAGAATATAGACAACAGAATAACATTTTACAGTTTTTCTGGATGGCGACAAAAATGAGTGAACCCAGGCAGCTGACCTAAAGAGGCATAGAACGTGCTTTCTGCCATGAGAAGTATCATCATTGTCAGCATGTGCATTCCTTACATTTTTATTCTTTTGAGCTTTAATCAATTCATATTTTTTTTGCATTGTATTGCTGTTTTGCAGCAGCTATAAGAACAGTTAGGAAAAGAGTCATAGCATTTACGCCCATTATTCACACAACATAAACTACACGTAAGCAATGGCTCATATTCTACAGTAGAAGCAATGGCAAACCACCCTCTGGAGTAACCCAGAATACACTTCAATTCCTGACCTCTATAATGCTCATGCATATAGTCAAAAGAACCCGTCATAAATAAGACATGTTTCTCTCCTTTCAGCACGCTGATATAATAGAATCAGACGACTGGGAGGGCAGTAGGAGAAAATAAATGATCGTATTTTATATTAACAATAAAAATTCGAATTAAAATCTCACTACAAATGTTTGGATGTTCAGCTAGATGGACTGGTAAAGCATTTAATCAAAGATCAGGGTATGTGGTATTATGAGTGCAAAAGCACACGCCTCTTTACTCCTTTTCAAAACGTATCTTTTTCTATATTGACATTTCAGCAGAACTGACAGTGGAGTGGAGGTAAAGAGTAACCCCTTGACCTTGTCTTACTCTTATCTCCCTCATGAAGAGGTATATGTTGTTTCTGCCTTATAAGCACCTGCTGGGAACTGTTGAGTAGTATAGCCAGTGGTCAGCCATACTGGAGAGTACTTTTGGGATCAACAACTGATGCATCTACACCAAGGGGGGTGCAGTTGATCGGTATAACTAATGGACGTAGCCTACATTATCATTTAATTCTGCTGTTCATTTTTGCATTCGCAACTTAAGTTACATTACCATTCTAATGATGTTTAATGATATGGTCAGTGTTTGTATACTGTAGCATTTTGCTTAAACCTACAATATCCAACTTTTCTAAACAATAGCTACTATTTATACGTTTTATTTTGATGTGTTTAGATGTCTCATTCTGTGACCAACAAGAGTCCCTGTCACTTTTCATAACAGCCCAAATTATCTTCTACAGTTGCTGCCAAGCCTTTAGTCTAATGCATTATGGAAGGATGTGTTGTCCTGTTTATACAGTAAAATTTGTATTTATAGTCAACTAAATATGATATTTCTTCATAAAAATAGTTCAAAGCTTAATAATGGCTAGCCTCTGCAAAATAGTGAGTAATGATTGGAGAGAAATGGCAAATGAAAAATCATTATCAGTAATAGAACCTTAACAGTTGACTAAGCAGTGCAGTTAGACTGAAATTTAAACATAACTAAATGTGAAACCCTGGTAGGGTGCTGCATACAAGGCATCAGTTTTAGCTATCCTCCAAGACAAAAATGTAATTTCAGACCATTTATTTAGAAGCCATCCAGTATTTAGAAGATATTCTTGGCTTGTTCTGCACTGCTGCAGCTATCACCTCAGCACAACCCTGACATTATACTATATATACTGTAGAGTAGCTACAGTATATACAGTACATACTGTAATATGCCTAAATGTTCTCCCTTACTCTAGAATATTCTACAGCAAGGCCATTTTCTCCTCTGTGTTCAAGTCGCAGTGTGATGGATTCACATCACGATTCTTCCAGTGCTAGCTCGTTGATTGTAGAAGGTACAATGTACTGTATTTACCACACCTGTTTATTTGTTTCTCTCGTGGCCTGATCATTCATCTGTGTTTATCTCTCTGTTCCGCCTGCCTGTCAATCTATCTGCCTGTCTGCATGCTTACAGGTTTCCAACTGACAAGAGCACATCACAACAGTGCTTGAAGGCTTTGACAAATAATGCCTTGGGGAGTGTGGTAATCTTGATGGAAGTGGCTTATAAGAAGAGTAAGGTTGAACAAGGCTGGGCTGATGTCCTGTCCGACCAAGTGAATAAATATTATTTACAAACAGCTCATAAACAAAATGTACAATATTTGTTTTTACCTTGAATAGTGTTTGTTTATAGCTCTACTACTGACACTATATTTTCCAATTATTCTAGATTACATTGTAAATAGGGATGTAGCCTAATCGGGAAATTATTGTATACCTGGATTGTATGTATAGGGAGGACAAACTAATGTTTCTTGTTGGTAAAATAAGACACCCTTGTGTCAAAGTATGACTCACTTAAGAAAAAGCAGAATGATGACTCATCCAAACATACTACTGTGGATGTACCACATTTTAAGGAATGACATTCCCTAAAGTATTCAAGAAAATATTAAATTTCAACAGCAAAAATAAACAAAAAAGCACTGCCTACCTGGATCACACATAACCCCACACATAAAGAATATACAATTGGGGAGGACTCACACATTGTGCTCTGCCTACTCAAAATATTATTTTATATTGTTCAGTAACCAGTAAAATTAATGTCATTTTGGATGAAAGCCTCTGCTAAATTACCTAAATAAAATTCTATTCACAGGTTTCCCTGGGTTGCACAAGTCAGATTCAGTCTGGGAAAATCTCAGTTAAAAACTGCCAGTAGGGTAGCAAACCACTGAACAATCATGCCCCAGGTGGGTAGTTCAGTTGGTGCCGACAGCAGTTAAGTGGCCTTGTGATGCCATCCTGGTCTCGCGAGCTCCAGCCCTGATTCCCGCCGCGAGTGTCAGTCTGGAATCCTCCTCACAGTGAGGAGGATAGTCAGCCAATCAGCAGAAAGCTATACTTTTTTCCTAAGATGAAGACATCACTGATTGCCATTCACTATTCATGCTATTTATAATAACTTCACTTGTTAGGGTTACTGCGAAAAACCTCTGCTGAATGTTTCAGAAATGCAGTGTATCAGTGAAAACAGCATTGGAGTATTTTCTCTGTGGAGAGTATATTTTTGCTGTGCTGTTGGTTATGAATAGAGTCTGATCTATCAATTAATACCATTAACAGTGAATAAGATTTGCTGACAGTAAATAAATAACAAATATGATATACATTAGGGTTTGTATTGTAATTGTTATTCTTGGTAGCATAGACATGTAATCAACAGTGCATTTGATATTCTATATGAATAGGTATAGTTTGCAATTGTAAGCTAATACACTTTTTGTAAAATTCACCAAAGATATCTTATTGTTCTCTGTGCATGTTGAAAAAATAATCTGGTACTTCTACACAACCCTGGGTCTGTAAATAGGAACACAAACAAAGTGGCAAAGATTGCTCACAACAACAATGCCCTGGCTCTGCAATGCATTTCCATTGTGTGGGGCAGAGATTTTGAGAGAGCACCTATATGGTATTGAAGGGAGAGGTGTTTTTTATTTGAGTTCAAAATTAGCAAGCGTTCTTGAGAATGACTAACCCTACCATAAATTGTATATAGACAGTAGCACACAATTGTTTGAGATCGGTGGCATATATAGGTATCATCTCATGGCCACAGCTTCAGTTTCTCTGAAGCTGTGTTGCAGTTGCAGTTGGGTCTGGTTTCTTTCTTTCCTTTTAACCCATTTTTAAAAGCATATAATCTACCTCTATTCTCACAAGCATTGTCTATGCATATTCTAATTAAAGGTTTAGGTATTGGAGCTACTATACTCTAACACCTAATTTTGCGATTCATTATTTGATATTCCCTTATCTAACTGTCATGCTGTAAGATAAATATAAAGATGCTTAATTTTGTGTATAAAAATCTTTACACAAATATTTTTGTCACAGATATTGCATATAATACACCTAAAAAAGAACAGGGTATTTTTCTCCATATGTTTTGTCATTTGGAAGACATTTGTGCCCTGGTCAAAATTTTATGGAATTCCCCATTTCAAATCATACAAGATTGTTGCACTAAATGATCATTCTGAGCTGGGTTTTGGTTGTACAGTGAGGTCCAGCATGACATTACAGTGTCACTGTTTAGATTGGATCAAACAAAGTTCTGCTATGTTCAGTACCTACACCTTTCTGGTTACTTGGGTTGGTTAACGTCTACAAACATAAAATACTGCTACTTTCAGCAGTTAGCAATACATCAGAAGCGGTTGCTTGCATTGCTTTCATCTAGCATTGAGTTTGTAACTACATTTAGTTGTTTTCCTAATTAATTAGATTTTGGTGGACAAAAGATGTCACAGCCTTGCAAAAATGCATAGAAGCGGGGGATTGTTCAAGAGACAAAAACAACAGCATAAACAACAACAGCCCAAAACTGTAAAAGTAAGAAAATGTATTTTCTTCAGGAGTAATTTTGTTTAATGTCTGAATGATTGTGGAACAATGTTCCACAAGGGAATTTATGAGGAGAATGAGAGTTAAGGCTTTGCTGCATAACATTTTCCTTGCAATAATTAGAGAAGTGGAATCTGTATTTCTATAGGCCAAATAAAACAATATGCACTCACAATATGCACAGCTTCAAAGTTCCTTTGTGAGTTGCATGTATGGGAAGGCGTTATAGCTTTGTGTTGCTATAAAGACTGCATATGAAGGATTTCTGATTATCTTGTTTAGGGACAAAATCAAATACTGATGTTTTCAGCAATTAGCAATACTTGGCAAGAGTTTACATTGGTTTTCATTGATCAGCTACACTACAATTGCATTGGCAGCCAAATTTGGTTGTTTCCCTAATCAATTTGCTTTCATTTTAATGGAAGAGCCTTGCAAAAAAAGTCAAATGTTGTCTTTGGGGACTACAGTAGAAGCAATGGATTCTTTGAGACACAACAACACCCACCCCCCTCCAAACAAAGTTTCTTACAATAATCATTACAGAGAAGAGAAGAGTATGTCGTATATTATGTATTTATTTATGTATTTATATACACAATATGCACATCTCCTAAGTTGTTGGTTTTATGTGTGGGAAGGCTTCAATTTGTGTTGCAATAAAATCTGTACAGTTAACGGTATGCCATTAAGGAATTCTAATTCTCTCTTTTAGGGACTAACATTAGATTAAAAACTAAATTGTATTCCTTTTACCAACTTCTGCAGAGAACATTTATATTCCTGAACAGTAAGCAACCTGTCGCTATACCGCCTGACACTTTCACCCCTGTACCTGCACTCTAATTAAAAGCCATAATGGCTTTTATGTCCTAAAGGTGTACTCCTCAATTTGTGTGTGGAATTACCTTTGTGGTTGAAATCAGAGGTAAAAACCTTTTTTGTTTTAAAAACGAGAGAGGGCATGTCCCTCCTGCATATCCCGAAGGCTGAGTGGCTGGCACTCCTCTCTTGTCCTCGCCCCATGTAGTTCAAAAGCCCACACTTTCCTCTACCCCTCCTTGATTTAAAGTATCTTAAAGTTCTGTTTTGGGGTTGTATAGCACAGAATTTTTAGCCAAATCATCTAGATTTGGCAAGCTCCACGATTTGTTCCACACTACAATACTGCAAAATCAGTCTGGAAATGGTCTATGTGATCGAAAATATCTCGGAAACGTTACCCTGAGATTTGATCATCTGGGGGTCAGACAATGTTTTTAATTGAAACACTGTCTCCATACTATCAAGATGATGTTTGAATACCTGAAGTATATCGAAAGTAGCGATATACTTCTAGACGCAGGTCCAAATCTGAGCACTACATTCCAGCAGCATTAAAAATGTTCAATGTGCCTCATTTCAACACTGACCCTTTCTCCATTGTCACATTGCACCTTTATATAGTACCAAGCCTCCCCATACTGCCAAGGCAAGAAGTGGATCAGTGACACACAGGAAGAGAAAAAAGGAGGCCAGTAGGAGATGTTCTATCTAGAATGACTAGAAAATCATAGAATTTCTTATTAAGGGGGTTCTGGCTTGGTTTCTTAGCCTCGCGTGTCCTTCCTGATCTCGCGAGCTTCAATTTATTTTCGCTGCGAGAATCAGTCTGGAAAGGCCAGGATCAAGGCAATTGTAGTTCGAGTAACATCTGAACAAATCAGCGTCATCGTTAGGTGTGACGACAGAGAAAGCAACTTGAAAATAACAATGGCTACAAAGGTAAACATAGATGATGCTATATCGTCAGTTTTATCTCAACTGAAGACTAAATCTTTATTGAAAATAGAACAGCATTGAATGCCTATTTAGACGTAAAATATGTTTTCGATCTACTCCCAAATAGTTTCGGCGATAGTTTAATTTCATACGTCATATGGTTTATTTGTGGTTGACAGTGACAGACAAATGGTTTATCCAATCAAGTCACAAGATGTTTATGACAGAAACCGCCCTAAACAAATAGTTCCTATGGACAGCTTCCCAGATGGACTTGTGAAATAATCAATCTGGCATGTCAGGTTATTGGTTTTTGGCCTTTCTCCAAACTTTCCCTAAAGCCATAATGGAGAGAGGTCAATTTGCTCTGCTTTTCTCCAATTGGTGCTCCAATGTGAGTGATAAAGAACATATGTTTGCTCTGTAACTGCCACAACTATAGTAATATAAAGCCTGCCTGGCTGTAAAGGTTCAGATAAACATTGAAGCGTGATCTGATTGGAGTCAATCAGATCACCACATTTATCACCAAAGGGGCAGCAACAGGCTTCGTAAACTCACAGCTCTCTGCATGTGATTCAGTTATCTGAGAGCTGTTCACTTTAAAATGCAGTTTGAAGTGTCCTGGGCAGCATTACAAGAATTATAAGATCATATCCTGCTGAATATCATGCTGACCCACCGCACAAGGCATACAGTAATCTATACCACTTGTCATTTGAATTGCAGTACCGTATATTGCTCTCTCTCTGCCTCCAAAGTAAATGAAAATGTGTTGATGTGCATGAATTCAGAGCTGGTATAGGTAGGTCATTATAAAGACATGTCTGGCTGTCCTTTTTCATAGATAACATCAGTATAGATCTGTTTTTGTACAGTTAATAAGTGCTGGTGTGCTGGTATAACTTTCTGACTATGCCCTATTTTATTGTCTTCACACAGTGAGGTTGAGTCCCAGACATTGCATTAAGAAAGTAGTTCATTGTTCAGACAGATTAACCTTTAAGTGAAAGTAGTAAAACAGAAAGAGGCCAGACATGCTGTCTTTTCCACTGTATAAGAATAAAGTACAAGGGCAGCAGAGTTGGACACATAACATTTGGTCTTATCATGGGTTGACATACTCAAGTGATTGACATAGCTTAAGGGTCTAAATGATGGCACACTACAGCAGAAGTATGTAGCATTAAAATCGTAAAAAAAACAACATTGCAAGACATAAAGTTTGGGACAGCATCGCAAAGCACAGTAGATCTTATTTGAATGGTGCATTCTTCTGTCTGTTAATACTGCATGTCCATTAGAACGGCACACATACTTGGCTTACACTACACAAGTAACTTGTCCAGTATAATAGAAGTCTATGATATCCACTCATATGGTCAATAGGTCCCAAACTTGCAAAAATATTGATATTTTCCAGTACATTCTAGCATGCACAAGCCTATCCCCGGAATGTGCTTAAGCTGGCATGACATGACTTTGAATAAGTGCTTCTGGCTTTGTGTTTGGCAGTGAATACTGGTAGACATGGATGATATTCCACAAGTAACTTGAGAACGTATTGACATTTTGATGCTGCCCTGCTGGTGTTTTGAAGATGATACCCTATTAATCTCAACAAACAGATATATGCATATAAAAACAGAATCTGGAGGCAATGGTTGATATTTTGGTATCAGGTGGATTCTGGTTTCTGTTTGTAGTGCTAGTATTGAACACTTTGAGCTGGCTTTAGTTGTAGGTACAGTAGGTAAACAGTCCGTGCAGAGCGTTATTATTTCAGAACATTATCCATGATGGAATGATATTACAACATGTATCTTATCGTAGTCCTAGGCTGTGTAGGGAGTAAATGCAACACAAATTATTGTGTTTATATTAAATATTCCTTATTGATGATTGTCTTATTCAGAATACCAGAATAGTTGTATTTATGATTACAATAAAGTTAAAGTGAATGTATTATTAAGATGTCCATGGTTGAATGGTCACAGGCACACAATTAATTGTACAATATGTTATCTGAGTCATAGTCTTTCCAGCTCTTCACTGCAGCCTAGAGGCAAACCATGCTGCCATCTTTGGCACACCCAACACTCCTGTCACTTTGTTTTGTATGGAGCAAGAGGAAAGTTTGTTTTCACAAATACTCCAAAATAAACTAAACAAAATTCAGCTGAATTGTTTTTGTTTATAAAACTGTAATTCTTTTACTGTTTAAGTATTTGTCTAAAGCTAGGGCAATACAGGATATATCCCCAACATTTCAAAAACAAATTTTATGCTAAAAAGTTAAGCTAGTGATTTAAATGATTGATTGATCTACTCAGAAAACCTTTTGTGTCACTGGCTACATGCAGAACAGAAGAAATGATTGGGACATGATTGCTATTTTACAGTGTGCAGGAATTGTGAGGGAGCAGTTCAGTAGTGAACTTGGCTCCCACTGCTAGGCACAGCGGTGGTTCTGTCTAATCCCACCAACACGCCTTGTGCCTGGGGACATCAGCTGGGGAGCAAGGCACGGGTATCCCTCTGCATTCCTACACTTCCTCATATAGTCGGCACTTGTATAACAGACAGCAGATGGGGCACCAGGCCCTACACACCTTCACTGATTCCCATACCTTTGCATATTGTATCTTATTTATATATTATGTATGTTCTATTGAGCAACTGCTTTGGGAGCTAGAGAGGAGGTGAAAGAGTGCCAGTGTACTGCCACGCTACTCCACTTCTCCTGTACGTTTATGTAAATTATTAGCTGTTGCCTGTTTGTCCCCTACATACAGTAGAGTACTGTACATGTGCAGTATATGGCAGACTGTACCTGACATCCTTTCAGAGGGCAGCTTATTTGTAAGTCCTTCAGTGGCATCTTTGTAAGGTTTTCGCTGCAGATTGCAAAAATGCAGTACATAGAAATAGCCTATAGTGCAGTGCTCTAAAAAGCATACAATTAACACTTTTGACAGTGAATGTTAGCAGATTATACACCATCACCTATTTTGTCATGTTTTAAATACCTCTGAACCTTGTGTAGCCAACTGCTAAACCAATAAATGTGTTTCTGGTCTTCAATCCTGCATGGCTTTAGCTTTATGAATATCTATAAGTTATATAAGTCTACAGTTCTATTATAATTCAATTCTAACATTTTATTTAAAATGATGTATAGGACATGATAAAGTAAAGCAATCTTGCCTTGAATTCTTTTGGACTGTTAGTTCCCTCATTCTTTCAGAGCTCCAGTAGATTGTCATGCATCTTTCATTGAGTGCTGGTTTAAATCTTCCACTGCTGACATGAATACAGTTTTACCTCTTGGTTTTGTAGAGCCAGGGTAGGCATTCAGCATTCAGTGTTAAACATTTTCAATGTGGTTTGCATGGGTCCAATAGCCACAGAGAAAGCATGTTCCAAACTAGCAGACACGTTTAATAGGTCTAATATGCTACAACCTTTCTGCAAGCACCTTGTTTGACCCACACATTGGGGGGAATTAATATTTTATCAAAATGTTGGGCTGGAATGGTTCACAATTATTTTATTTAGTCAGAGTTGGCAAATAGTTCACCTGAGCATTTAAATAGGACGTACTATGCTAATTGTCACTTAATTTCAATTCATAATAATCTACTAGATTTACATGATTCGGCAGTGTTCCAAAAACGAATAATTTTTCTCATATTCTAGATCTCTATTCAGTTTCACCCTCTGTCTGAAATGCTCTTTAAAAATTCCTGCCTTTTGTCTGTAGACAAACGGTTTTGTTTTGTCCTGTTTCATGTTAGGCACAATATTATTTGAAGCTGTACTTTGCCTTAGAAATCATTAGTTGTGCTTTCTAAGTAAATGGACATGCAGTTCTCTGCATGAAGGCAGAACTTTGCATAATACTTGTTTTAAAATACTGGGGGTATTATAAACTAAGATAGCTGGTTAGCATACAAAGCCTACTGTACAAGTGGATTTTTACCGTAACATTAGAGCTTACAATCAAAAATCCACCTCTACATTGGCACATTGTTTGAAATCTAATTTCACAGTACATGACTGCATCACCATGTAACATAAGGAAGGAAAGGAAAAGGCTGGGATTCCAACAAGGCATTCCAGGCAGCAGATAAAATCGGTTTCTGTGGGAGAGAGTTACACACCAGAGGGAGTACATTGGGCTTTGTAACTATTCAGATAGTTTACATTCGCAAAAATCTATAACACACTAAAGCAAAGTGAAAAAATGTAAATGCATAATTGGTCCTGTTAAATAATACGCATTATGTATTTTAATGAAATTATAATAATTAATACATATATTGGATCAATAGATGGATTAACTAACCCAAAAAACACTCACAAAAGTCAAGGTAGAGTAACCTTAGATATTGCTATTGAACAGCAAAGATATATTCCATTGCAACCGGTAATGACCCTCCGTGTGTAAGGATTCCAGACTGCTGGAACAGGACTGGGCTCTAATTCCCATGGAAACAGAGGAGGCTGATATCCTAAAGCACATTGGAAAGGTGTGAGGCATAATGAATCGATGCCGGCATGTAGGTCTTGTTAGGTGGAAGGTTCAGAGGTGGAACGGTTGGCATCTTCGATTTCGCTGTCCAAGTCCCATCAGATACGTCCGACGAATTGAGAGGAGGGCAGGACCGGATCAGAGCATGATACACGGACCGGTGGTTCAAACGGGCGAGAGAGTGAGTTGGCCTTGACATTCTTCTTTCCTGGGATGTATGACACAGTCAGTCGAACCGGTTGAAAAACAGAGACCGCCGTGCTTGCATGTTGCGCACCTTCTAGACAAGGTCACCCCACCAGGTGGCAGCACAAAGCCCAGGAAACGTACAGATTCACCTTTCTCAGCCTACATATAATTCATGAACCAGTAATCGTCGGAATGCTTGACATGGGATTTGTGCGTTTCAAGATGATAGGAAAGAATGTGAACGTCGTCAATGTAGAGAATAATGAATCATATCATGAAAAATGTAACTCATGAAAGCCTGGAAAACAGATGGGGCGTTGGTAAAACCAAAGGCCATGACCAGATACTCATAATACCCACGGTGCGTAATGAACGTGGTCTTCCACTCATCCCCTTGGTGGATGCAAACAAGGTTGTAAGCACTCCTCAAGTCCAATTTGGAGTAGACGTTGGCCTTGCCCACCTTTTCCAAGGTGGCCGGAATCGGAGGCAACAGATAGCGGTTCTTGACTGTGACTTGGTTCAAACCTCTGTAGTTAATGTAAGGATGAAGACCACCAGCATTCTTCCCCACAAAGAAGAAGCAGGATAATAGGAGGGACGAATGTATCCTAATGCCAACGCCTCGTCAATGTAGCTGCAGATAGTTGTGCTTTCCACTAAACCCTCAATATCCACCGACGGACCATTGGCGGATAAAGTGACTGGTAAGCTCAATTGTGTCCTGTGCGTATTCAGTTGCATGGCAAGACCCTTGACGGATCTCACACAGAAGATCCCCCACAGGACGCCCAGTCACTGAATGATCAAAGAATTTGCTAAATGCTGCTAAATCAGATGACAGATCAGCATGGTTCGCTGCATAGACAGCAGTAGCCCATTCCAAAGCTTTCCCTTGAAGCAGTGAAATCCTAAAGTCCACCATAGCTTTATCAGTCTGGAACCGATCTGAGTTATGTTCTATGAACATGTGACATTGTATTAAAAAACCTTGACATTTCCGTGGTCCCATCATATTTGGAAGGCATTGGTATGAGAGACGGTGAAGACGTAGGCTGTGTAGGGGTAATGGAGTTCCCCAACCCGCTCCTCTTGACGCAATAAACATACCTAAAGCTCTGCTGGATCCATCGATAATCTGGTGAGGTACTCTGTAAGGATTCCAGACTGGATTAGATGGTCCAATTGCAGAGCTTGCAATAAGTTTAATTGGATGACAAGGAATTGCCAAATTGTGGTTACACAGAACAGGCTCCATTCACAGGGAGGTCCAAACAAATGGCAACAGTACAAAAAGGTTTAGGCTAGAATCTAATTAGAAAAACTGTAGACTGGTACACGAAGGTCAGATATGCTAAGGTACAAAAGGAATAGGCTAGTCGAAAAACAAGGGCGTACACTAGGTCAAAAACATTAAAGTCAATAAAGCAGAAATGAGAGACGTGGTAACAGCTTAGTAAAGTCTGAAACAATACCTCACAAAAAACAAACTAACATGACAGACTAATATACAGAGTCCACAGGTGTATTACGGGATTAAGCTTAGAGAAGGTGGTGAGAGGTTGATGATGTAGACTTTGGGGATATCGAGAGGGGAACCCCCACGTACATGCATGGAGCGGTAACCTTACACCATGATGCTGTGAATTAGTGTGGCAACATACTGTACAGTGGCATAGACCAGTTGTAACTGGCCACACCTGATTGAAACGAACGGGTTGTTTTCTGGATTCTGCAGACATTGATAACAGCCCAGTCATTTGAATCAGGTGTGGTAGAGCAGGGAGACATTTAAAACATGCAGGGCAGTGGCTCTCCAGGACCAGGGCTGAGTACCTCTGGCGTAGACAGTCACGTCCGCCTGCATGTCTTGATGGAGCAGGCCCCGCGCCACTGCCGATCAACTGTCACCAGCGCAGGGGTGGCTGGAAGGGATGAAGAGTCAGGTCAGGCCCGGATTATATCCCCACATTAAGCCTCTCTCTTTGTCTTTACTGTCATTTCAAATGCAGCGGGGCCATATCTCCGACTCACACACTCACACGGCTCCACTGTAATCGCCAATGTAACCGTCGTCTTTTCAGAATTCATGTTTGAGGCAGGATTGTTTATTTTGGAGTGTACGGAGTTCAATAGTATCCTCCAAGGAACGTGCACGGTAAAAATGATTTATGGCGTAACAGTGTTGCCTTGTTAATGTATTTTCAGCTGAACATTTTGTCTTCTTCTTTTAAATCAATTAGCATGTCTGAACAGAGTCACGGCAACAAGTAATAAATGATGTCATTTGGGTATCCCTCACACTTTAGTTTTAAATCAGCTGACCTGAGAGAAGCATCCTCCCAACAAGGGTGTTCACAGTATACAAGGTTATCGCTACCCCGCCATTCACATTTACATCACAAGTGACTCACAATATCAGGCTGCACATATTTATTCATCAGTGTTATCATAAACCAATTTAATTAGCACGTTTCCCCTGGGAGTTCTGGTGTGTACAGTGACTGTAAAATATCACATTGACAGGTAGCAATGTACTGTATCTCTATCTAACGAGCTCCAGCTGGAAAGTGTGTGTGTGTGTGTGTGTGTGTGGGATGGGGGGTTAAAATAAACAGAGTGAAGCTTTTCTTATTGATACCGTACTAATATGACATACATTACAGAGAGAGCTATACAGGGACAAATGTTTTATGATTGGTTCTTTTGAGAATATGTGTTGGCGACCGGCCCAGGAGCCCAATTTAATTCCTTACCATCAAAGTATACTTCATATTTATATACAATACTTTTCGGATATGATTTTTGGAACACTACCTAAAGGTTGTTTCCAATGTTTATTTTTTATTTAGCCGAACAAAGGAACTGAAGAATATATTTTTGCTGACTTTGCTTTTGGACTGAACTTGATGCTTCATTAGAATTTCCTATCAATATATGCCTGCTCAGTAAACTGCATGTTAACCGTCCTGAACAAAACGCATGCATTTTTTTTTTCCTCTGCTGCTGTATCTGTTCTCCTCTCCCAGCTCTCTTGGCTGACAGAGAGCCGGGTATTGTGTCCTCCTCTAATCTCGCAGTGATGAAGTGGATGAGGTGGCAGAATGTCTATTTCTTGCGCTCTGCGTAGGACTCTGGGGGCAGTCTATCAACCCTACCAACCCCTA
Organism: Aphredoderus sayanus; assembly: GCA_027564795.1. Lineage (NCBI taxonomy): Eukaryota > Metazoa > Chordata > Actinopteri > Percopsiformes > Aphredoderidae > Aphredoderus > Aphredoderus sayanus. Next base: position 11,979 of record JAODUG010007361.1, on the reverse strand, counting down.
CAGCACCTTTCACACTCCACCAACCCCATTGTGTGTGTGTGCGTTAGCTTACGCACGCACACACACACACACACACGTTTACAGAGTGCGCGCGCTGCGTCCGGGTGTGCATTTTTAATACGCTCGCCTGTGCGCACGTTCCCACACACTATTCATCTGTCACCACGCCAAGTGGAGGAGATTGCCCGTGGAGGTTTCCCACTTCTCACAGTGTTCTGAGCATCTTCCCCCGCAAGGCTGCCTTGTTCCCCGCACACACTGTGTGAAAACACAGACGAGCTATATGTGGTTAGACCCACTGTTAACCCCGGTACAGGTGCCAGATGAGGGCCGCTTGGGGAAAAGCAATAGACCTAGTCTGCAGCGACAAGGAGACTGCAGAGGGACGTATGCAGTGCTCAAATACCGCCCACGGCGTACCTTGAGAATGTTCCCGGCGCCTGGGAGACAACAACCTAACCGATGAAAGGAAACAATAAAGACATTGTAAGGTAAAACCGTAATCACCTTGCGTTGTGGATTCGAAATCTTTCAAGCAGGGATAAGTGATCTGATGTGGAGTTATATTTAAAAGCTTTGGCATTCACATACAATGAAATACCAAAGATTAGACTCCAAATAATAATACTAATGTTTTGTTTTCGTCTTCCATTGAGATACTGCTGGCATCTACTTCTCTGTGTGCCTTACTGCCTTTTTATACCTATGGGAACAGAGTGAGATGGTGGAATTTAAAGTAGTTACTATCCTTAACAACAAATTAAAAATACCAAAATAATATGTGTGTGTGTGTGTGTGTTAAAATAGTTAAAATCACTACTAAGGCAGTTTGTTGTATTGTTTGAAGTGAGGATCTATTCTCAAAACTGAATCATTAGGATCACGAGTATCGATCCGGCCATCCCTATCAAGTTAAGACGGCATAAACAAGCTGCCATTGAATGCGTTCATATTGATCGAGTAGTAGTCTCTTGTGTGTAGGGCGAGAAGGGGAGGAGAACTGGTGAACGGTTTCCCAGTGTTGCGCTGCATTGCAATATATAGGCCAGTGAGACATGCAGTGCGGCGGTTATTCTACTAGGTCAAAATCCCAAGAGAATACTCTCTCTTCCCCATCAGGCAGAGTGGCTTGTGTACTTTGTAGCACTCTGTGCAATGTAATGTATGCATGCTGCAGTAAACACTGCAGGAAGAGGGACTCAAAAACCAACCAATGCTATTGTATTTACACTGCACTGATGTGATATCACAGTGGGGATTAGATGCATAATGCGTTACTGTCAGGTGTTGGACCAGAGATCATTTGTGGTTTTTTTTAAGCAAATGCAAATTAGAGTGCTCTGTAGCCACTGTATCACTTCATGTTAATATATGTTTTCCATACTGTGCACGTCAAAAAACACACTCAGGAGAGTGTATTTCAATGTATTTCCATGTAGAGTTGACATTTGATAAGGTCATGCATAATATTTAATTGCAGCAACCAAAACCTATACTGTATCTACTGTATACATATTTTGTATTTATAGCATTAAGGGACTAAACTCAGTTACAAATGTTAATTAAACGGCCAGTAGCGGACCTGTCAATCATTATGAATTACATTTCAATTCCAACACCTCATTGATAGTCCATTATCATGGCACATTAACGCCAGAGCAAATTCTAAATGCCATAGAATGACTCTTTAAATATGTATTAATCATTGACATGAATAATACTGCATCACTTTCATTAACTGGTAGTCCTGCTGCAGTCCTTACATGTGGAGGAGTGTGTGTGTGTGTGTGTGTGTGGGGGGGGGGGTCTGAGTCTTGATAGCCTTCAAAGCATTGCAGAGTTTATGTTTTCAGGAAATATCTAATTGAATTGCAAATAAATAGATCTGCAGGGTTTAAGGTCGGCCTAAACAATCAAAAGATATTATGCAACAGTCAAATACATCTGTTAGCAGCTAACATAAATATTGTTGTTTAGTGTAATTGAATGGCATGCTTGAGAATGCAGACAAATTAGGCTATCATGCTGTCAGGAAAAGGATTTGAATTTAGTGCAGTTTGAACAGTGGAAATAATATAATTATTTGTGCATGACGATTATCAACTTTTTGAAATTTTGATAAGATAAAAAAAAATATATTGTATCAACTTCAATCTAATATTTAGCTCTATTCTGTGACAAACCCTGTGAGATATTCAGTTATATTGTAATGCTGCTTTAAGTATTTTACTTTATCACTGATTAGGGTATTTTAAGGTGTATGTATACTGTACATAACATCCAAGCAGAATTAATGATCCCAAGAAGACAATATCTTTTCTTTTTTTGTTTACTTACTTAAAAGAGACTAAAGGCTTAATCAAACTTATGAGTTCTGAGAGTGTTTTATTGGTCATGGATGAACAATAATGTTATGAAGCAATCACTTTCAAGTAATTCACTACAGAAAGCCAGAACAGATTGTCCGTTGGTGCTTGAGAAATTATGTGAGCTTTCAGGACGGTACTATACAGCAGAGGACTTGTTGAGGTACAATTTAAGCTATTCTTTTAAGCGCAGTCATTTTGGCTAGCTTGCCTACCATGTCAAAATGTTAATGTCCTGTATTTACAGAATAGTCAATAAGCACAGCCACCTTCCAGGGAACATCGACATATTACTGTCTAATAACCAAATGCACTGTACACTAACATGAGAGTTAGGGGATAGGTTACCTATCCCCTAACTCTTGTTAAAACGTGCTAGTCTATATGCAGTCGGTTCTTAGACAGGTATGATATTTTTCAACCCACACCTTATTACTGTAAAATGTATGATTTCTCCAATAGTTTTCCTTGAACTATCGAGTAAAGTAATACTCAGTTATAGAATTTTGCTCTGGGCTTACTGTATAGTGCAGTTCAACAATCCACAAATTATCTCTTTAAATGAACCTTAAAATGAATCTCATATAAAAAAATGGAAAACCCACAGTTCAGTCAAATGTGTCTTTATATGTTTCACCACAGCAACTGCATTTGTAGGTGGATAAATAAATTACCTCACCAATTAATTATTTTAATACAGGCTGCATGGCTTTCATTGCATCTAATATGTGGTAATTATATAACAATTGACTTGTAGTCAAATCTGTGTATTGTCCCTAATTTATGGGAGAGGGTGTAAGAGAGAACATCAACAAATTGTTAATCAAAAGTTAAAACCTTTATTTACATATGTAGTCATCGTAGTGTATATCAAGAGCCTAAATGAATTCCGTCTTCACAGAAAACGTGCACAGGGCAAATTAAATGTGTCTACATGTATTGTGTGTGTGTGCGTGTGCGCGCGCGTGTCTACATGTGTGTTCGTTTATGTATGTGTGTGTTTGAGAGAGAGAGAGAGAGAGAGAGAGAGAGAGAGAGAGAGAGATCAATAGATACCAAATACCAATAAACTTTGACCTTACATCATGACCTCCATCTGTTCTGGAGCTCACACCACCCCACCACCATGTAATTTCAGATGACAAGGATTACAAATGAGGCTAACTTTAACTGTAAGTTCATCTTTCTAAATATGTTCTGGAAAAATTAATTGGGCCTAATTGTCTTATTATTTGGCTCGTAATGTAATTGGAGCGTAATTAATAATATAGTTCTTCCACTGAAAGTGCCTCTTCATTACAAAATAATGTCCCTGCACATTCTAAAAAGAACGAGTGACGATCTCAGGTTGTTATATGTTTATTTGTCTTTGCAGCAGTGCCCATCTGCTAGTTAGCTGGGACGCGGATAAACAGAGCGTCAGCCGGAGAGTTTGCAGTGCTGACAGTTCCGTAGACAGCCCGCCTGCTGAGAGGATGGGAAGAAATCCGCGGGCCGTCTGTGTGCGGTTGAGGGCAGACACTGTAGATAACAGGCATGGAACAGAATCGTCAACCACCAATTCTAATTTTACACCTGCTGTATAGCACCGTGGTGCATAGCTAATGTCCCACTCTAGCGGTCCAGGTAACTTGCGTGCAGTGGCCAACGTCTGTCTTGAACCCCTATAAAAAAAAACAGCATCCAGACAACAGCCTGCCTCTCTGCTATAGCAGCGCTCTGCTCATTTAATGTATTTCAGAAGGAATAATCTCACGAGTTTAGCGGGAGGGGTTGTCACGTCTATACGAGGCCCAATCGCCGCTGGAATGTTAAGTATCAGAAGCTGTATTGGGTGGGAACGCAGACAATAGTGTTTGGCAATTGGCACTCAAGTCATGCATGATGCGCCATGTAGCCTAACTGATTGCCCGCTTTTGCAGTAATCAGCTTCGTATAGCGGTGAGTCGGCGCAACCGCAAAGTGGTGGTGTCACCGTGTTAACCTTCTCATTCACTCCCACATTCAGTAGCCTACAACTGTACGTGCGTTTACCTCTAAAACAACCTTTTCTGTAGTCTTATCCACTTTACATTCACACTTGATATTTATTTTCTTGTCTGAATTCCTGAGTAGACGGTGTCCTTTGTTATCTTCTGCCTGTGTTGCTGCGTTTTTGAATATTAACTTTATTAAGCTGCTTGACTTTGGATAACATCTAAAAAGTGCAATCTCAAGGTGCTTGTTTGTTTGGTATTTTTGCTAGTTAAATCTTGTTGAAGATTGCACCCTAAATTAAGTCTCGAGCTCATTTATATTTTTGTTGAACTGTCCATAAAAGAACATTGTGTCTTTCAAACAAATGCCATTTTACAACTTTTAAAAGGACAATTAAAAGTAGGCCTACAATAAATATAAAAACACAATAATATTTATACACATTGGGTATTCATTTTCATTTGGACAAATAGTATTTATATTACTGTAGTTCATTGACTGAAAGGCAGTATAAATCCTCTTGAGACCAGGAAGAAAAAATATTTTTCTTATACGTAAATTAAATTGGATGATGAAATCCATGGCTTTAACATTGTATTAATTAATGTATACATCTACATGTCCCTTGTTGTAGACACTGGGTCTTGGTTAGATTTTTATTTTTGGTAATACGTAATTTTGAAGAAGATAATTATGGCATTTTGATCTAGGTCTGTTACCTGAAAATCTCCTGAAAGCTCAATGTCTCCCACATCGTTGTCTCCCTAAATGATTTTAATTTCTTAATCTTAATCTTAATTTCAATATCTAAAAAATTTGTCTGCCTCACTCAGTGCTCTATTTCCTGAAGTATGGAAAATGGTTCGAAATGAGAAGAACCAAGTCACACTGTCCCCTACAAAGAACATGGACTAAAATGTATATTATGAAAGACTTCAAATTAATATACGTCTAAAACATTAATATATAATTGTTAAGACTCTCATACATTAAATCAATATCATATATAAACATCAATAAACATGATTGATATCTTTGATATATTTGATCACATTCCTCTAATGTTCCAATAAAATGTGTTAGATGGGATTCCCGCCACTTATTAATGACCCCCATTAATGTGACATCACTAGAAAGCTCTCAATGTCATCTTTACAGTACATTAGGACTCAAATAGAGAGCATTCATAGTGTATGAAATAGAGGCCTTAGTGGGATGTCCCCCACAAGGGACAAAACTTAATAGTGCGGTCTCAAGAGGTTTTACACTGTTTGTTGAGCTACTAACATGTCTACATTGTGTTAACTCTCTACTCTAGATGAAGTACAATGATCATTAGATCTCCCATATAATTCACATATACCTCAATGTTTTTATCATTCCACGGCAAAGGTTGATTGTTGTTGCTTCACAATTGTAGTAAATGTAAAGGATTTCTGATACTCATAACAATTTAATGTCGTGGGAAATTGAGGTTGTACATCAACCAGCTAAATGCTGCAGTGTTGCTCTTACATTCATCTAAGAAATTAAAAATGTGTGAACTGTGTGCTGAATGTCCTTAATGAACACTGACCTACAGCATATATGTCCAATTTTTTCATATGATGTATCCAGATCCCAATACAATTTCTCCATTAATTGACATATTATAACATGCAAGCCAAGTCCTGAAGTTGTTTGACAGGAATTCACTCAGGTAATATTCGTTGAAAGATACAGTATCTCCCTACACACATCAATTATAATCAATCAATCTTTATTTATATAGCACTTTTCATACGAATACATACAAAGTGCTTCACACTACAAAATCATTCAAACTCAAGTCCAAACCACGGAGATGACACCACAGAAGCACCAAACAACCCAATCCCCAGCGCACCTCCCAAAATCTCCAATCTGAGGGCGTCCATGCTTTTCCCCACAGGTTGTCTGCACCGAAGCCAATTTGCGAAGGTCAGAATGGTCCCACCTGTAAAAATTAACGACCTGCGAGTTGGAATGAATGCAGCCTAACACACGCAGGTGCATGAGGCCGCTGCACTCCAGCGGTGCCCCTGGCGAGCCCTTGCCAGCACAAACACAGAGCTAATAAAGCCATACGCTGCCAGGTGAACACGTAGGCGGGGCCGAGACTCAGCCAAGGGGGACTGATACTATAAACATAACCCTGGCATTATAGCCAATCAGAAGGAAGTAGTAGGACTATGCACACTGCAGCCTGCTGGCAGTGGGTGGAGGGGGGGGTCGAGGGAGAGAAAACTAAATTAGATTCCTCTTCAGACCCTAGGCAGCAGGGAGACATGGCATGCTCTGCTGAGGCGGTTTCTGTACAGGTCAAATAACGAATAGGTCAGGTAATTAAAGCTCTGTGCAGGGCTGGGGTGCGTGTGTGTGTGTGTGGGGGGGGGGTTATGGGATCTATAGTCCAGAAAAGCTTTGGCAAGACGTAATGGATGAAGCAGTAGATCAGAGAAAGATGTGTTCCCTTGAGAGCCCTCGCTCAGAGCCCCGGTGTCCCCGTAAGATCTGTTCGTGTAGGAGGTTGTAAATCCGACCGGCGCGATATGTAGGAGGACGACCAAGAGATGCACAGTGACTCTGCAGGGACTCCTTGAGGAAATCGGAATTGTTTTCATTCTCCTCCGGAGGAAGTAGGGCCGATAGTAGTTCCAGAAGCATTCCTTAGTGCCTATTCCTGAGATGGCACATTTCTGGGGTAGGAACAATTGACACAAACTTGGCAAGATGGCTGGTCAACATGGGAGTATGTTATAGCATATTCTCATTCATAGATCAAGATGAAAGCTCTGTATTCCCAACACAGGGGTCGCCATCTTGGAAAGTTGTATCACTTAAATGGTGCAGGTGGGTGTTATGATTATGCTAGAGGATATCTGTATCGATATCTATTGATAATAAAAAATAATCAATACATAGAAAAACACATCATTACAAATGGCAGTTCAGTTCTTCTGTATGCAGTACCAACAGTCTCCACTAGGCACATCTGTTTCGAGCATTGAGGCCCACCTTATTAGCCTGGTTCCGCCCAATTATTGCTGTCAGCTACAATTTTCGCTGAGATTGTAGTCTGGAAACCACAGCCACCTTGGATGGCGGACCAATCAGCAGCCATGGGGATGGGTTAGTGTGATGACATTGGAGTCAAGCGTGTGTCTTGAAATGGTGCTGGAGCTAGATGAACCAATACAGACAGTTTATGGTTGTCCAATAGTTTCAAAACTAACCAGAGCCACATGCCCAGTACGCTAACACGTCCCAATGGAGCGTGACCCTATACACGGGTCAATTTTGGGTCTGGGTACACCAGGGTACCAGCTTATAGCTTGCTGGCTAGAGGCACCAAATATTCCCAATGTCATTATTAAATACCTGAAACACCCACAGTGCAACTCATTAAAATAAAAAATACAAACGTTTCAAATGTTTGTTTACATTGTTTTTGTTAGCAGGAATTCATGACCCTAAATGATCCGATGAAGACCTTTTTAATAGTATCTCTTCAGAGGACACCGAGACGAGCCTCAAACCTGGCTCAAAGGAACAGTTTGCCAGCTTCTGAGGAACCCACGATGAAGTTTGGAAGTGTTCAACGAGGAGTGTGGGAGTAATAAAGAGGAGGGCAAAAGAAGGAGTGAGAGGTTGCGGAGTCAGCATTTCACCTCGGTCCAACGAGGTCTTCCTCATCTCCCATCTCCCCTCCCCCCCCTTCCCCAGGTGATATGAACAAACTTCTCAGTTTGAGGGTATGACAGGCGCTGAGCCAGCGTGGCTATAAGCAGCGGAAGGTGTGATCGATGGCCACCTGGTTCAGGGGCATTGATCATCGGTAGATTGTTCTTCAGTGAGTGACTCCTGAGGACCTTATTACCAAAAGGCATTGATGCAGACGTTCAAATAATCCCTGAGTCGCTGTCATCATGCCGGGGTAAATGGCACGGTAATGACACTGCCGAAAGCCAGTTAGGGCTCCGTTGTGTCAAGGGCAATCCTCAGCCAGGCATCTACCCCCTCACCCCACCCTTGACAGTGACTCTTGTAATGAGATCGCTAAAGAGAGCCCTTTGGCCTAGCTGTCTGCTGCCTGACCCTCGTGGCATGCAGCGTTTATCTACTACGCACAACTTGTGATAAACAGTTACGTAAATCCTTCTGTGTGTGTGTGTGTTTGTGTGTGTGTTTGGTGGGGGGGATTCGTATGGAAACCTTTTAATAAAAACATTCTCGGCGCATTGCCTGCCACCCCTAGTCATCATATTAGTTAGTAGACATTGGGTACATTAAAAACAAAAGATCTCCTTGTAAAACATGCAGATCATAAAACCATTGTGTAAACAGTTGTGCAAAATAGTAATAGTTGTTTGTTGTATAAACGTCAACTGCTATTGTGACAGCACTGTAAAAATGTATTTGTTGTCCAGCTTAACTTAGTTAAGATAGCTTGTTTCAACTGAAATAAAATATAATATCTCTTCAAACTGGATTGTATTGAGTTGAATAAATATGAATAACATGAATAGTGTCAAGCTGGACAATTCTTGTTACTCTCTCTCTCTCATGTGTCCCTACATGACATAAATGTTGAATAGTTTCTTTTAAGTGGTATACAATAACAGGTTTTAGCCTTTGCCTCTCTCGGGCACACAAGGCAGGCTGTATCTCCTGGCAGTATAATAGGGTGCATTCTGGAAATGTCAGATTACTGTATCTAAAGTGTAACATGCCACATAATGTGAAGAGCGGCGCAGAGGAAAAACATTGCCCAAGGCGGAATGTGATGTGGAAAGACATCGGATTTGGATGCTGTCCTCTTGCTTGTGTTGGTCCCTCAGCATGGGGACAGCGTTTAGAAGACTGGGGCACTGATCTCCTTCTATGACTAACTGCTGTGGAGCTGAGATTTCTACGACCGAATATAATTGCAGTTGTCTTCCTATAGCAGGTGAATTACAGTGTTGTTTTCTGCCGACACGTTGTCACCAAAGAGCCTTAAGAATGGTCTGCAACATGGATAAAGTAATTGAATTTTAATTAATTGGCAGTGTCAGTCGCTTATTTTTTCAAGCATCACATCAGGACGTACTGCAGGGAGCAGTGAAAGGTTAACATAATGTAAGTAATGTATCAACCGTAATTCAGTGGTTGTATTCGCATTAATCATTTTTATGGTGGCCTTAAATGTACACTTCTTGATTGTGTGCACAAGTGCATGACCCGGTCTAATTTCCAGTCTCGCCTACAGTATGTTTTTCTCCAGTTATCAATCTTTCTAAATAGCGGAAACATTCTAGTGGACTATTCTGTTCATATTCTACATAGTCTAAATAGGTTCCCACTACTGCATCTGCCAGTACCGCTGAAGTTTGTTTTTTCCCCACATGCCATTCATCCCTAGAAGTGTATTTTGTTGTGTTTCCCATCACTGCCAAAGGAGAACCTCTAACACTGACTAAATTGATACAGTATTAATTGCTCCGTTTACAAACAGCTGCTTTTGTCTGGTGAGTGGCGTTCAGAGGCTATTGACTTGTGGAAGTTGGTGTTCATTAATGGCCACTGAAAATTCATGTGTTGATATCAGAATAAGCACAAGGAATATTGTCTTGGTTTATACTATAGCAATTTTGATAATGTATTCCTCCTGGTGTCGAAGTGTCCTTGAGCAAGACACCTAACCCTAATTGCACCCTGTGGTGGGATCACGCCTTGCATGGCTGACACCATCACGTTTATGAATGTATGTGTGAATGGGTGAATGTGAGGCAATCCTGCACAATGCATTGAGTGGCCTGAAGGTTAGAAAAAGGCTATATCATTTACCAGTGTAAATTATGGTTATGTACTCTGATATACAATGTTTACAATCTGGGATATTCCAAAAAAATGTAAGTAAGTATTCCCTTGAAGAAAGGATAGGTCTATGGTTCTGATACTTTCCATTGTTCATGTCCAGTCAGGGGTGTTGCTGGACATAAAGCTCTATTGGGTACTGGGACACAGGCCATTACTCAAATCACACCATTTGTTTCCCAGACAACTGTGTGCACTGCAACAATATCAAAGCAAATTGTGTTGCTTTGACATTACGGATTAGACATCATGTAGGATGTTTACCAAACATTCTGCTTGGAGTAAGTTATTGTACAATATGGTAAATTGGAATTAAGGAGTGCTTAACCTAATACTTTGGACATTGTATGTGTTCCCCTTCCCATACTTTAGTCCGGTCGTGTTATCATTCCTCAATCCTGGTCTTGTTTTGTGCACCGAAAGAGTTTGCTACATGCACCATGCGCTATACTGTTAAATGCTGAGCTATAGTTGCGGCATAATGGACTCTGTTTGTTTGTGGGCTGTAGCTGTGTGGGCTGTAGAGGATCACCTCCCCTCTCAGCCTCTGAGCTACACCTGCACAGCCCACCACAGATAAAGACAGCCGTGAGGGGGGTGGTATCCCAGAATGACTCCATGAAGTGGAAACACTACAGATGCATTGATAAAAGCAGCACCACATTTATTGAGAGTGCACAACAAACTCCAATCTGCTGAGAGAGAGAGAGAGAGAGAGAGAGAGAGAGAGAGAGAGAGAGAGAGAGAGAGAGAGAGAGAGAGTGTCAATGGACAAAATCTTTGTCTCATCCAACCCCAAAATAATGAAAATGGAAGGGAGGGGGAGAAGGAGGCAAGCCTGGATAGAATGATGAATGCATCCATGTGGGAATTCCTCCCTCTCCCTCTCTCTCTCTGGTAAACCAGTTCAAGCCCCATGGCGGTTAATACATACTGAGCAAGTATGGGGGGGCGCTCAAAATCCAATTACTTTTGCTTAGGAGCCTAGTGTTGACGCGGCTCCATCCCGGACAACTGTTAGCTTGTGTGAAGCCTATACAGTACGTGTGGTCTACCTGTACTGCAACTGAGAACACAGGACTGGCACCACACTCAACAGCTCCTACGAGGGGGGCGAAACCCCTATTACACGGACAAGCGGAGCAAGTCGCGCGGCTGTGTCAGCATGATAAGACCACCGGCTTTCCAGAGTAAAAACACAGCTGCCAAGCATGCAGAGCTACGTTTTTATCTGTTGTTTTCAACCACTTATTCCGCCATTTGCTCTGTAATGTTTGTCAGCTGATTGAACGCCATGTAAGCTATTCTGCAGCTAATTTTGCATTACATTTACATTACTAATTATGTTTTTAGCATTACAGTCTTCATTACATTATACTTATTCAACATTTAGCAGACACTATTATTCAATGCGGCTTACAATAAGCAAATTGGTCAGAATATCTTCAGCAGTCATCATGTCTAACGTACATGTAGTTATACCTTTTACAACAGACATTTAATATAAGTTCCCAAATAACAACATGCATATCATTAAAGAGCTGATCCTAACATAGAACAGGGGATTGAGACTGAATATCAGTCAGTGGGAGTGAAGTAGTGTGGAAGATGGGTGGTGACTCTGCTGTCCCGAGTGCTGCAGGAAGCTCATTCTTCATTTCAGTGCCAAGATTGAGCTGAGCAACTCTTTTTTCATGTTGGGGGGGGGGGGGGCAATCTACCGTTAAGTTAACCCTCGTCATGTCCTCTGGGTCAGAAT
>JAODUG010007353.1:0-19062 GCA_027564795.1 Aphredoderus sayanus | reverse complement strand
AGTTCAAGTAAAAGGAATTAGGTAGCAGGTAAGAAATATTGCTGTGTGATGCTTTAATATTCAGACCACAAACCTCCCCTGCCTCCTTATCATAAAACCTAGTCCAGTGGCTCATAAAACCTAGTCCAGTGGCTCATAAAACCTAGTCCAGTGGCTCAGATAATGATCATGGACTGATTCCAGTTATATTTTTATAATATTATATCCTTATAATATTGTCTATTTGTATTTTTTTGTTGTACCCTAATATACGTCCATACAAATTGATAGTACATACAAGTGGAAACATGAACCCTGTGAAGAGATAATATTGTTCTCAATAGACTTTTGGTCATTTCTAACATGGTTGACCAAAACATTATTAAACAAATCTTGGGTTGGCAAAGCAATACCTGGAGTGCTTATTTCTTCTTTGGAGAACATTGACAGCGCTATGCCAAACAAATCCAAAATAATGTGGAAAGCTTATTCATAAAACCTGCAGTGCATCTGGGAGTGCTTGTGGACGACGTAGCATCATCAAGGGTCTCTGAGTGTGGCAAGCCTATCCTCTCTTGGATACGCATTCTTTCCAACATCCCGAACAAAAACAAAACAAAACAAGTGCTTTGGCAGTACTAAACACTGAAAGGGAAACACCACCATACAGAGTTGCCTGAAGGAATTCCATTGGAAAATTACCTGTCACTGTTGGATAAGTTTCCCAGGACTCCCCTTTTCATGTGTAATAGTGGACCCACATTGTTAAAGCCATAACCAGAAAGTCCTTGTTTTTTACAGGTATATTTGTTTGAATTTGACAAGCCCTCAATGCATAAGGAGGAGAAATATTATTTGGGAGTTTAGGTAAATTTTGTGACATGATGTTGTAAATGTTCACCTTCTTCACCGTCGTCAAAATACTGAAGCACCTTTAAGAGTGGTAACTTTATATGATACTTAGTCAAACTTGTGAAGATCTCTGCAAAGATTATGGAAACTTAATTTAGCTTCAGATTAATTTAGTTTAAAGTGAGATGGAGCAAAGACCAGTACAAACTCAAGACCAACTGAACTGAACTCCCCCCATGTTCTATATCACCAGTGTCCAGCGGTCATACACCCGTGCACCTCAGCCACACACCTGACTCTAATTACCACCAATCACCTTATGCATGTGCACTTGTGTGGGAGGGAATGTAGGTTTGTTGGGGTTTCTGTTTGGGTCTTTGTGTTATCTTTGTTTGTTTCCTTAAATGCTGGCTGTTAACCTGATGTTTAAGTGTGTCTACTGAATAAAACTATGGGCCAAAGGCTTATATCACACAGCATTCTCTGACATCCTGCCAGTTACAATCTCTCTACTTACCACCTCCACTAATCTGTGTGTGGGACATTATACTTTATTGTTAAAATAACGTATTTACATGTTACTTTCTTTCTTTTCTTATCTAAAATCAAAATGGTTGAAGAATGCCATTTTCATTTTTGATCAGTAAAATGGCAGAAGTCTCAAGTCATGTTTTGTATCCCTTTTAAAAAGACATTTAAAGAGCTAAATTCCGAAAACAGAAATATCACTTTGTCTTGATGAAGTGAAGCAAGAAGGTAACAGGCAGGCCTATTGTGTGTCTGAACTTGGTCTACCTAGCCTTTTCACACTTAAGAGTTTTTCATTTAGTGCTAAGGATGGAACAGATTATCAGGCTGAGGGTGGATCAAGTCTTTCACTGCTTTTATCAACTCTGTACATGTTGCAGACTCTTAAATATACACTTATTATCAGGTTAAAATCAATTTCAACAATCTAAATTCCTAGTGTAGTGTTTACCCTTCACTATGTGAAAGGAAAAGATTGAAAAATGCCAAAAATACAAGGTGCTTGTATATAAACTAAAATAAAGCATACTGTATTTTTCACATTTTTCCTAGCTAGAACAAAATTTAAGAATAATTAGATTTAAAGGTGAAAGTAAAATTAGGTTATTCAAATTAAATGTAAATATGGACAATTGTACATATCTGATTTAATGATCTGCATTGACTGATTTAATTTAAATGAGATATCTCACAACTATTTATAGTAACTTATATAAGGCCTCCTTTGCTATGTAGCCAATTCCAACCTCACGTCGCATTTTCCATGTGTAGTGCTCACATTTCCACATTTTCTTTATGGTTAGTACCTGATTATTTGTCTCCCATTATCAAAAACACATGTCAAAATCCCCCTATCCCACTGGAAGCCAAAGGGTGATTCCATTGAGACTGCTTCTAATCTGAGATAGGTTATAAAGAAAGAAGGAACTGTTATCAATTAAAAAAGTACTACAGACTTCACACCAAGGGGAATTTGCTTTGATGTAGCTGTTTCATGTGGAGAACCTGTAGCATTTGCAAACTCGGCACACTACTAAAATACACTCACAGGAACCCACCGAACTTAATACTCACAATATCTATTATATTATGCCCATAGAAGTAATTGTAGACAATATCAATGTATTACACTATATACTATATAGAAATATATTTCCAGATGTTGCAACCAATTAACCAGTAAAGGACCATGCTTTTTCTGAAACCCTCCATTAAAGACATCAATTAAATGCATGATTCATTATTTCCTCAATGCCACTGTCGTCCATTAAAATGTGCGAGAGAGAGAGAGACAAAGAGCCCTCTGCAGCTGGCATGCAGCAAACTGATAAAACTAACATGGAAACCATTTCCTGTCTAAAAACCACCAGGCCTGATTCCAAATAATGCCTCTTGTCAAGACCTACAAAAGTCTGCCAATGTTATTAGTCACTGCAATATATTATTGACTGTTGACAATGACATATAAGGCACAACACACTGTCATGGTGTTATGATTCCTGTTGCAGAGCTTCAATAAAGTGTAGTAGGTGTGTGTCTTTGGCGGGGACACAAATGTTTAAGCCTGTTCAAAACATTTTGACTAAGCTTCAATTATCTAATATATTTGTTCACTATCAGGAAATGTGTGTTGTATAAACAAAACACACAGAATATGCATGTTATGGTAACTGCGAAAAAAAACATTGATTATGTCTGAGCCTTGTGATTTCCATATAAATTTCAATTCCTTGCATGGAAATCATGGTCAAGCCCTATCTGGACTGAATTACAGACACTGTTGAAAGTGTAAACACACTAAAACAGAAACAGCTAGCAAGGAAAAATGGAATCCCCTATTATGCGAAGAAGAAAAAAACTGCTGAGTCTGTAATAAACAAATGGAAGTAGGGCCAAATAGTTCATGGAGGTGCAAGGAAAATGTTAACATTTAAGAATACAACCCCAATTCCCAAAAAGTTGGGATAGTGTGGAAAATGCGTATCAAAACAAAACTAAGGGATTTGTCAATTGCATTCAATAGATGGTGAATAAAAGTGAGGAGACACCACTTGCTAAGCCCATAAAAAGCTACGAGCAGTTTTTGGGGCTGCAAATACTTTTTAGAGTGGGAAAGCTTCCACTTTCATGTCCAAATTTAATTGAGAGACTATAAAGCTATTATGGACAGATTGTTAGGCTGACTAAAATATACAGCATCATTAATGTGGAGGCGGGAAGATGGGGTAGAGCTGTCATTTCAAGTCGAAGGCCCTATTTTATCCATGCGGGAACCTCCGGTGCTGAGATATGAATCCAATGCGAAAGTGTCAAAATCTGCAGTTCCTTGAATGGCTACTTGAGGCTGCCTCCAAAAGGGAGTCAATCCCCATAGACATCAATTTGTTGTGGAGATAGACACTACACCCATTTGCTCCACCCATCATCTCAAATTGATATTAACAATGACTTGGAACACCGAAAGTCACTGAGTGGCCGTTAAACTAGCGCTAGAAAAATTACGCCACTTGTGCCAGGTTAATGAAATTCATTTTCTTTTCTAGACAGACCTCTGTAACATTAAATATTTAAGATCTGCTAAACACCTTAACCATTCCAAAGCATTTCTTAAGACTAACTGTATGTTATGACACTGCCCATGACGTTTTTGACCTGTGCCTGTTTTTTGGATTCTTCTTGCCTACTGATTCTTAGTGTTGCCTTCTGAACTTGACCCCTGCCAGTTTTTCTGGATTGAGTTTGGACTGTGATTTTAATCTGTGCCAGTTGTTATTGGGTCAAACCATTATACAAACTTGACAGTCTAGTAGTACACTGCTGGCACAGCAAGGTGTGAGTTTGAAACCCGAGGACAACAGAAGGGTTAAATGGCACAAAACAAACAACACAAATACATAAACAAGTAATTAATTAATAAATAAATACACACATACAAAAAAAAGACACACAAACTCATACACAATCAGATGGCCAAATACGATTTTTTTTAAGGACATCACGAGGGTTAAACCATGGGCTGTAGTTTTAAGATGGCAAAAGGATGGCATTAGCACTAACGCAGGTGTAGCGAATTTTATTGAATGTAAGGTCAAATTATTCTTTCTTGGGTGCTTTTGCTATGTTCCAGGCTCACCACAACATTGCTTATGCTGAAATGGGCGTGGGGACACAGTAGAGGGTATGTCACTCAAAATCAAGTGCCGTATGCACTGCAAGTTTGGTGTCAAAATAAAACCAAATATTATAATATAATGCTACCCAGGCAGTGGAAAGTGTTGGGTGAGGCTCCCATTTAACCCTGCTGAGACGTGTGATCTCGTCAGCCATACCTGATTGGACCCAGTGTTACACCTGTGTTTATTTAGAAAGTAACTACCCCACTAAAATACGTTACCATCCAGTGGTCAACTAAATAAGGCAACAAAATATAAACAGAAAATATACAGACAACAAATGGCTCCTACACACAGACTTATCCAAAACCACACATGCCACTTTTGTGTACAGTATGTTATGATAGCCTATTTTGTGAATATTAACCTTGGTGGCTTATTTGAGGTGCCATGTATATGCACCTCCAGAACAAGGACACCAGTTTCCTCTTGCAAGAAGCTTTCTGTCCAGCAAGCCCACACTTCATTACAAAATTAGCAGAAAATTATTGGCCACACCTTAGATCGACTTTTGCTGTTAACTTGCGCCATGCGTCTCCGCTTGTGTCTTTAATGGGAAACTATAACACATATCCTTCACATCCTGACGAGATTTCCTACTTCAGCGGTTGTATGGAACTAATTACTATACGTCTTGTAATGTCTTTCCATCACAAAGTTATTCAAAGACTCCTTAGCTTGATGAGGTTCTTGCATCAAACATGTTGGCTATCCAGCCCGTATGCTCCCTGTATACTTCTGGTAACCCAACATATGCACAAGCACAAACGGGGGCAGTCAATTTGATGTGATTCATCGTTTACAAGAGTCCATAGGGAAATCGTTGTGAATCAGTGCTAATTTTCCTATCAGCAGTAACTCTTGGCTCACTACTGATGTTCTTCCCTTACTGATGTTCCCCAGGGGTAAGTGGCTCAACATGCCTTCAATGTTTTGGTCTGAGGTCACCTCCTTTAAGGAATTAAAGACAGGCCTATATTTCCCTGAACACACTTAAATGCATTGATCTCACTTAGCCAAAGGCACACTTACAAGCAGCCCCAGCTATCAAGGGAAAGTCATAGGTTTGGGGTTGTATGAGATGCTCAGTTAAAGATTTGTCCTTTCCTATTGGTTAGAAACTTGATCTTGAATGTTTGCTTTCCCTGCATTTTTACATTTTACAGTTTATATTTACCATTGTTCAATATATTACTACTATATATATATATATATATATATATGTGTTTATTCATTCCTTAATTGTTCATTGTTTAATGTATTCTTTAACTATTCAATGTATTTCATTTACTTGCTACCCTTCTACGCTAAACCTTATTGTGTTCAATAACTGTTGTTCAGTGAAATTATATCTTATTTTTTATTTTGTTAGTGAAAGCTTTGGCATAATATATTTCATATACAGTATCACCAATAAAAAATGCGAAAATGGCATTCATGCTGTAAATAATAGCTATGACTAAATCTCTTCATATTATTGCTGGAAATGGAAGATGAGAAAAAAACGACAAAATAATTTGTTGAGAATTTTTGTAGACATAAGACATACATAATTACATGTATTACGGTACGGATACAGCTGTCTAAATGTGACTAAAAGTCATGTATTTATTTATACATCTCTTATATTTATTATAATAATCTATAAAATATGATTTGTAACAAACACGTATGCTGTTTTCAACAACAAGCAGCAAACACAATTACATAAAAAGAATTACAAAAGTAATAAACGCAATAATGTTCCATTGCATCAGATAAAGTATGTGGACCCCTATCATTTTACCTTGCCATGTCTTCTTTATCTACAGTTGCATTACACAGACAGTAATTTGTCTAAATTGCTTTGTAATTAGGCCTATCACTTGCACTGCCACAGTTTTCGACAGCTGCATCTCGTTCATTGCCTGGAGATTGGCATGTCCCTTTGAGACAATCGTTTTTCAAAGCACATAATTGGTGCAATTAGTCACATTGTACCTAACTACCTACTGTAGTTTAGCCTAATGATATTACTTATAAACACCCTTGTAGGTAAGACACAGCTAGAGAGAGGTTCCAACTTCAGTGTTTAGACAAATGAGGCCATTCCAGCTGTTTTTCAGTCTATTGCTCATGAGTTTGACCCTCCACCAGTCTTTCGATGTTGTTATGGCATTAATGTGTAATGTGTGTGTATATATGAAGCTAACAGTCTTCTGTGTTGCAGAGTATTGATTAAGTATAACTCCATATTCCCGAACAGTTTTGAAGTGCAATATTTCTAATTTTCATTGTTTGATAGCAGAGCCACCATTTGAATATAGGTATCCCATATCTAATGCAGAGCACACCATACACTAAATTGTTAACTGAACAATTTACAGTAATGTTTTAAGTGTCAGGAACAGATTTTAGTCCATATTACTGAGTATACAACATGGTTTTCTGTCTCTTCGTTCCACTAAACACCGACAGATTGTTTATTGTTCTGAGATGAATGAAACAGGTTTTAAGTTGTTTGTTGGTCTGTTGAGGTTAGGACTAAGGAGCAATATACAGGGCTCAGTAGTGCCAGAGTACAAAGCCTTGCTGGAGCATGAATGTGAGCTGTAAACACTATTTAACTCACCAGTCATAGTGTTATGATGCAGACGCAAGAACCAAACAATACCTTACAATGTATTGTATAGCATTACGTTATTATGTAAAAGTGTGGTGTTTTATCCATAATGTTAATAAATCCCCTTTATCCACTTTTATCACAGCTTTCACAAGTCTGTGAAAAAGTCTGGCTTTATATTTTTCTATAAAAGATACTTGCCACCTTTGTCCATTTTGATGCTTTTGTTTACCTACAATAAAAATATTGCTAACATTGAAAACAAAAATGTCACCAATTCACCAAGGAGAAGTGTGGGTAATGTAGTTCACAGTTAGTTTCTCAGTACCCTAAGCCCCAAGTATGCTTCTGTGGGCATGGTCTGTGCACGATGCAGATGATGCACATGTAGTAATTTGAAAGTAGCTAATAACTTTTGCATACAGAAATTATCCAACACACCCAGTCGGCAGGCAATTAGTTATATTCACAAATGTTAAGAAAAAAGCATTGAAAATACAATCTATGACAAATAACATGACAATATAATGTTAGGCTTCGTGACGTTTGCCGTGAAACTGTGAAACCCCAAAAAGTTTTGTTTGGAGAAAGCTGGACAGAATGGAACTTTTTAGCTCACTCTATTTAATCCATGTTGAACCTTTCATTTTTAGAGTGTAGGTTCTGTATTTGTGAAACTAGAGGAAGGGTATGGAAGTAATTACTCTGTTTTTTTTTTTTGTTTCAAAGGACCCCATCATACAATCACAACGCTTTGAAAATCTTTATCATAGGTTTACTGTCAGACCTACTCCGTTAATTCTGTGTTTATCTAGCGAGACTACACACAGCAATGCCCAGCTTCATAATCCTCAAACCTGGGATCTTCCGGGATCAAGGACTTTTTTAGTCTTAATAAACAAGAACAAGAGCATTACATAATATTACAGAACATACTATTAGCAGCCATTGCAGTTATTGCAGACATTGATATGTTTTTGTTAATCTACATTAACACCACATGCTGACTGATATCAGAATATTAAAAGTTAAAAGTGCATAAAATATAATTCTAACTATTCATATAGAAAATATGGCTGTAGGATCTGATTCTAAAGAATTAAGAAAAACAGAGCAAAAGTAAAGATCTTTGAATGATAAATTCTTTAGCGCACTGAAGCATTTCAAGACACTATCATTATCTCCAATACAAAATAACACTGGCTTCGGTAAATTAGCCATGTCCTAATTTCTCTTTTCAGTGATGTCTGGGACAAGGGGTTGCCGACTAAGCTATTATCTTTAGACCCACTTGACCTCCCACATGCTCAACAGTCAACTACATCTCTTTTACTTAATCTTTCTCTTTCTTATGGACCAATATGTTGCTATGGAGATAAAGATATACAGTTTTTCTAGATTTTGGTCAGAAAAGCACGTTAATAAATGCAGTACCACGTGTTGTTGCATTAGACATAGGCTTATAGCATCTGACTTTTGTACGGTAATGGCAACCGTGTTTTGGGGACACTTGTTGCTTAGCACAAAAACAGACCTACATTTCAATACTAGTTGCTTGTACACATCAGCTGATATGACCACATTTAAACATGCACTATGTTATTATTAAGTTGTTGACATCATGTTGTATCATGACTTCATGAAACCCCCAAAACCAGCATACTAGTTGTTGTGTATTAGTGTGCATACGATGCATCTGTGAACACAGCACTACTGACACACTGTGCACACCCTACGGTTGGCAAATGCAAAGCTCGCTGGAAGCGTTTAAGTACTTCAGACTGTTTTTGGTATGTTTTTCATAATACTCTCTCTACAGATCAGTACCAGAAACACCAGTCATTTCCCTCCGCAAATCCTCCACTTTACTCTATGCCCAGTGCCCACCATAAATTTTGGAAGGGCTTGATACTTTAGAGAAAATAATAACTTAGTAACTAAGGAAGTTTGGGATCATGTCACATTTAATTGAATTAGCATTCATATCATCATCTGTTTATAAAGATTATCTGAACTCATCTCCAACTCCATTCTCGCGTCTCAAATAATAATGTAAACAATGACCAGCAGACGGAAGAGGAAGTCTTGGCCACGATATCCATAACCCTGGTAGTCTTCCAAAAATATTGGATCTTGCCCCCAAAGGCTTAATCGCCATCAGACAATGTAGCCAATGAGTTCTGTGATTGAAAAATCTCCTCCCACCCATGTGTGCCACATTTCACATATAACCTACTGTAGCAACTAAGTGTAAAACTGTGGTCATCACCTTGGCTTTGAAATGACTGAGGTCACTGTACATGGTCATCAAATATTGAATACCATCTCAGTTCAGGGCTTGAATTACTGGCCATGCATACCATTGAATAAGCCCTAACAGTGCTCCTCTACCACATACATAAACATTTCCTTTCTAAATGACTGTGGGTTAACAAAATGGATTTACCTCCTTTAATGCAAAGCTAAAGGCAGACTTATAATAAAAATAGCTGTTGAGTCTCTTAACATCTACACTTTTGTGGGCAAGTAAAAGGGCAGGGTTAACTTATGACAAATCCAGAGGCTGTCGTCATGGGAATAAGGACAGGGAATTTGTGTCATGCTTCCTTGCTTGTTCACCAGACGGCCAGCAGGCTTAAGATAAGAACATTAAGCAGCCTCAAATCTACTGCCGCAGCATATCTCTGGAAGATGCTCGCCTTCCCATGCAGTCGGCCATTTGCTGCTCTTGCTAACAAATTAACGTGACACAGGAAAAGATGCTTTGGGGGTGATTCCTAATAAGTCCACCACAAAAAGAGCCTGGGTCTGTTTTATATTATGGATAGTTGCCATGTTTTGGACGTTGACAAGAGCCAAAGCAAGATGATGCAAATGACAATTTGCGGTTGAAACAAAGCAAAGAAGCTCTACCCAAAGCCACTACTCCATATTGGTTCCATGGCAAGCTGGAGGTTCGATTATCCTATAAGTTAATATTTTCTGTAGAAGTGCACTGCCACATTGGTGAGTCATTAGTTACTCAGATGATGGCAGGAGTGGTAACCATAAACAGAGACATGCTGTTTGGGTCTGAGGCATTGTTTTCCTTCATCAATTATCCTAATAGTGGTACACAACCCTTATTTGGCTAATAAGTTGATAGTTCATTGAATGTAAGCTAAATAATGCCCCTTTGGGAGTTGGGGTTTGTCATCCTTGTACGGCTGTACATAATGCCACTGACAACACATTTTGGAATACTCTTTTGATATAATTCCTAAAAGCAAGTTAGAACATGGTCATACTTTATGTTTTTTTTTGCCCTGTCATATAGGCCTACTGAGAAAAACAAAAACAGTGCCCTTTGGAGCCTGTAAAATAAATATTTATTTTGGCTCACAATCAAATAATGCATTTTTGATTGAAACCTAATTTCTTGATTGTAACCTCATTTAAGAGTATGTGTACAGTGTACCCTTCATCATATTGTGACCTTTTTTTTCAATCTGTCTCTCTTCATGTATCTGCCTGAAACATTCATTTTGGAGTATTTATTTCACTGTATTACACCAACAAAAAGAACAAAGCCAGGGCTAAGCAGGGTTACATTAATGATCTTCCCTCAGAAGCCTCACAAAATGTGAATGTTATATTGCAGTGGGAGGGATCATTGTCAATGCAAGTCAAAGCACACACATTCTAAAATGAAAGATCAGATCCTATAAACCAAATGTATTTATATTGTCAAAGAAAGAGTCGATTTTAAGGAAAAGCTTATTTTTTTATACAGCATGTTTCTTTGCTTTTCATTTATGTTGAAAAAGGGGGAGACAAAGCCTTTTGAACATCATTGCTCAAATTCAAGTAAAACTGTAAACGTCATGCCTCACTCAAACGTCCTCAGTGGTAGGCTAAACATCTACATAGCTAGATATCCCCTCTCAACAAATGAGAAGTTGGAAAAATCACTCGGTATAACATTGACTCTGACTGAGGTTTTAAGTGGATGGTGACTATAGCCCGGTGCGGTGTGCCGCATGTGTTTTAACACAGAGCTCTGAGGTCGAGAACAGCACACCTGGGACACAGCAAACACAGTGCTAAAGGAAGTGATTCTTCGCCAATGCAAGCAATAGAAATGTCCAGCTAATTCACCAGTCTGCTGAAATCGCCTGACCCTCTCTATTTTTAAAAACACCTTCCTTTGTAAGTAAAAATAACCTCTCTAATAATACGTTTTCAGAATTTTACAGATAATATTACGACATATACATGCTGATAATGAACATCCCAGTTGATATCAATGTCAATAGTGAGGTGTGATTGTTTCATGGTAACCTCCTAGTAATATATTAAAGTTGCGTATACACTTGTAAAGTTTAAAGCTTTAGTAAGTAATTCTGAATAAAGCTTTGAACTGGGTCAAAACAAAAACACCTCTCCCTTCAATGCCACATGGATGCTCTCTCATTTGCTCCCCCCCAAACATTGGAAATGCACTGTGAAGGATAGGATATTGTTGTTCTGTAAGGTCTCCACCAATTTCTTTGCTAGGGCTGTGCAGAAGTACTGGATTATTTTTTTCAGCGCACTCAGAGAACGCTAGTTTATTATATCTTTAAGACAGGTTGTTGTATTTCTCAAAATCATTAATTATTCCATTGCACTCATTCCACTATTTAAGATATTTTTCAGAAAATCTGTGTCAATCTGCACTGAGTGGCAGGTATTGGCTATGTTTTTGCCTTTATTGTGAACATTAGATTTCCATAGCTTGTCTCATCATGCCAGAATCACCACAGGCAGATAATAGGATTCTCTTTCCTTGATAAGCATGTCTGAGACAGCTTCTACTTGAGCAGCTCCATTCTAAAACATGCACCAATTTCCACATGCGCTGTTGAATGAGCTATATCATTCATCCATCAGTATTCCAATGACATTAGACATCTTAAATGGCTATATCTGCACAAGCCATTGGTTTTAATGTCAGATACTTCATTATAATGTTTAGGACTTATGGCTTTTACAACGATTTAACTGTTACATTGCATACCATCTGTATACAGCAGATGCCTTTCCCCTAAGGCTCAGGCCAGTTTCACTTTGGTGGCCCACATTTCTCTCCACAGATTTCTGTTATGGAGAAAGTGCTGACGAGACTTTTGTTTGTTTAGTTTGTTTGCATGACAATTTGTATAACTTTCCCAATGTTATGACATTTAGAGACACACATACTGAATATGAAACAGGTATACTGTATGGGTGGTTGTTGGGCAGAGACAATTACAACTACAATATACCTACAGAGCTGCAGGTGCAGCAGAAGTCAGTGCATGATTAAGCGTTTATTTTTTTTTGGAATAAATTGATTTTGAATGCAGACACCAGTCTCAACAGGGCCACAAGGGAAAATGTCATGCAATAGTTTGTCATTGTAACAAGTACTTGTGGTATCTCTTTAACTAATTGCAAACTGGGCTTTGGTTTGTGGTGTAATATAATATGTAATAAAAAAAATATATATATATTTTAAAAAGTTGTTACGAATGAATACTGGAATTATTGAAACGTATAAGAGGTTTTGTGGAAATGTGATTGACTGTGGTTTGCACATTTTCATTTGGACTAAAACCCAACAGAGTGATTTAATGTTTCTACATAACTGGGGCTTAAACTGAAAAAATAACATATTACCCAAAACACTTAAAAGCACCATACATGCATATAAATGTAATATGGCTGATCAAATAATTTAACCCAAATTCATGCAAACAGATAAAATGCATTAAGTTTTTCTTTTGCTTTTGGTTTACCATCCTGCCATTTTCTGTTATTCTTTATTCTTAAGGAACCACTAAGTAGAAGGTAGTAAGTATGCAGTTCAATTTACCATACAGCATACTGTAATTGGTCACACATTGTATTGCAAAAAAGGCCTAAATCAAAGACTGAAGTGAAGAAAGAGCAACATTGACAAAGCCAGGAAATAAAAAGAAACAGAGGTGAAGCCATCGTTTTGGGTGTGACGAATAAAAGAGCCACTTGTGCTCTCCACCTCTTCCCCATTGTGAATGTTCCTTGTGTGTAATGAGTCGATGTGCGTTCTTCCTGTTCTGTGTTATCTTTAAAGAAAGGAAACCCCATTGAGTTGATTTTATTCTGGCATGACTCAGCAATCCGATCTGAAGGGATGCTGGGAACACCCCTGAACAGAAAGTAAGGATATGAAGTTAGAAGCACATAATACTGTACTGTATAACATCAATGCATTAATGACAAAACAACACAAATTCATTCACGTTTTTCTTTGAAATAAACATGTCAGCTGGCTCATGAGATAGACGTATTGCTTCAAATGTTAATAATTTGATGAAATGAATATTTCAACAGTAGCATATATTTTCTCACAATGTTGAAACAATGATATCAAATCCAATAAAATGGAAATGATAGAAACAATTATCATAACATACTGTAATTTGTCTTTGTTGACTGAAACTGGAATTTTAACATAACTGTAACTGACACCATACATTTATTTACTTAGCTGAGTCTAATGACAGAATATGGGAGTATGACAGAATATGTCAGAGTCTGGGTTTAGAGTACAGGAAGCTTGTCATTGTGACATTTCCCTTAGCAGCAGTTGATAAGCAAAGAATAGTGTTTTGTGTGACTCAAACCAAATTCACCACTCCCTATGGGAAAAGGCCTTATCATAGAGCAATATTAGATAATATATGGTCACTTTCTCTCCATCTGTGAGTTTGAGTTTCTCATTTCACAATTTGGGAGAGAATTCAGTGTCTCAGGCTCTGTCCTCGCGACAACGATGAAAGCGAAGTTTGTCTTGGTTTGGCCTTGCGTTCAGACAACACTAGTTCCATAGTGGAGACTTTTCAAAACGCAGCTCTTACATTGTCGTATGGACACGCGAAATGGAGCACATTGGAGCCGTGTTGTCATCGTATTCCCGCCACACCCCAGATTTGCAGATAGTTTGTGCTTACCGGTATTGTATTACTTAACAAGCTGGGAAACAAAAAATGAACTGAACCTGTATGTGAGCATGCTGCACCTAAAGTTATGCAATGAAAGCCAGGCATTGGAGCAGCATCCATGTTAAAGGCCTTTTCTAATATTAACATAGATCTTTTTCAGTTTAAATGTATTTTCAGCTGTTGTAAGCTAATACACTTTATGTACAATTCAGTGAATATCTACTTACAGTATGCTAGCTGCCGTTCTGTGTGCTTGCTGAAAAATGTTAATGCTGTTTCTACACAGTCCTGGCCCTCAAAATAGGAACACAACATGCTTTCCTTTCTGGAGTACATATATTTGCTGTCCTACCCACCGGTTATGAGAAGAGTTTGATTTATAATTTGCCATTATAAATAGTGAAAAAGATGGGAATGACAGAATACCTTTGTTAATGTCGTGACATCAATTAAAGGTGAAGTAAGCAATGTTATTTATAGATGGTTGATATTTGAACTCATAAAAACAAAAACCTCCCTTTAATGCAATAGGTTAAAAACCTCTCATTCTTTTCTGTGTTAACACACCATAATTGTATTACCCTTGTTTTGGTTTCCACTATCACAATAGCATACGTTAAATGTTCTGATTGGGCGAGATAAAGGTAAGTAGTCCATTCATGTGTTAGGGAGTTTGAATGAAATGTATTTGCACCTTTATTACAAAGGCTTTTGAGTGGAGGGGTACCAGTCTGATACTCACTGAGAATTCAAACTGGAGCTTGCGAGATCAGGATCACAGGCACCACACACAACATACCTGGAGGTATCCCAGCATTTCCAAAGCACATTAGCACAGAGGACACACTGTACCAGTACAGAGAGGGCAGCACCGCTGCACGTCAACTACAAAAACAGGTACATGGAAAAGCGAGCTGATATAAAGCAGAGACATCAGAATTAACTATCAAGCGGGTGGCATTCCTCCTGGAACAGTGACCACCATAATATAGACGTAGAGAGTTGACTTTCAGCCAATACCTTGATGGATTTGTTCACCAGTTAACACTAACTTTTTTTATCCAACAGGGTTCAAAACTGACACTGTTTTAGGTTTGTTTTGCCTGATAGGTACAGCATGCTAGATAGAAGATGGATGGGTTTTGATGGTGATAATAGCTTACTGAAAGAAAACATGATGCGCATCGATCATATCTTTCAGACCTGTGGTAATGGTTAGCAATTAGGGTGTCCTGGTTACAGATCAGTGTAAATAACCACATTGTGAGTATTGAGTTTAAAGGAGTCATTCCATGAAAAATGAATATTTAATGTTGTTTTTGAAAATAGTTATAATGGGGTAAAAACGTATTTAGTCAGCCACCAATTGTGCAAGTTCTCCCACTTAAAAAGATGAGAGAGGCCTGTAATTTTCATCATAGGTACACTTCAACTATGAGAGACAAATTGAGAGAAAATATTAAATCAAATTGTAGGATTTTTAATGAATTTATTGGTAAAATAAGTATTTGGTCACTTACAAACAAGCAAGATTTCTGGCTTTCACAGACCTGTTACTTCTTCTTTAAGAGGCTCCTCTGTCTTCCACTCGTTACCTGTATTAATGGCACCTGTTTAAACTTGTTATCAGTATAAAAGACACTTGTCCACAACCTCAAACAGTCACACTTCAAACGCCACTATGGCCAAGAACAAAGAGCTGTCAAAGGACACCAGAAACAAAATTGTAGACCTGCACCAGGCTGGGAACACTGAATCTGCAATAGGTAAGCAGCTTGGTGTGAAGAAATCAACTGTGGGAACAATTGTAAAAAAGACCACTGTAATCTCCCTCGATCCGGGGCTCCACGCAAGATCTCACCCCGTGGGGTCAAAATAATCACAAGAATGGTTAGCAAAATCCCAGAACAACACAGGGGGACCTAGTGAATGACATGCAGAGAGCTGGGACCAAATTAACAAAGGCTACCATCAGTAACACACTACGCTGTCAGGAACTCAAATCCTGCAGTGCCAGACATGTCCCCCTGCTTAAGCCAGTACATGTCCAGGCCCGGTTGGAGGTTTGCTAGAGAGCATTTGGATGATCCAGAAGAGGATTGGCAGAATGTCAGATGGTCAGATGAAACCAAAATATAACTTTTTAGTATAAACTCAACTCATCGTGTTTGGAGAAGAAAAAATGCTGAGTTGCATCCAAAGAACACCATACGTACTGCATGGGGGTGGAAACATCGTGCTTTGGGGCTGTTTTTCTGCAAACAGACCAGGACGAGTGATCCGTGTAAAGGAAAGAATGAATGGATTGTGAGATTTTGAGTGAAAACTTCCTTCCATCAGCAAGGGCATTGAAGATGAAACGTGAAACCGCCTGGGCAACGAAGTAGTGGCTTCGTAAGAAGCATTTTAAGGTCCTAGAGTGGCCTAGCCAGTCACCAGATCTCAACCCTATAGAACATCTTTGGAGTGAGTTGAAAGTCTGTGTTGCCCAGGGACAGCCCCAAAACATCACTGCTCTAGAGGAGATCTGCATGGAGGAATGGGCCGAAATACCAGCAACAGTGTGTGAAATCCTTGTGAAGACTTACAGAAAACGTTTGACCTCTGTCATTGCCAACAAAGGGTGTATATAACAATGTATTGAGATTAACTTTTGTTATTGACCAAATACTTATTTTCCTCCATAAATTACCAAACACCATAATTTACTTTCTACGTAGAAGCTCCTCACAGTTTATATGGCTACGACCCTATGAGAATATGACTGCTGATAGCAATCCTAGTATTCAGCAAAAATTACAAGCTACAAGGAACTGAATTCAATCACCAGTACATCCATCCATCCATTCTCAACAGCTTATCTGAGGTCGAGTCGCGGGGGCAGCACCTCCAGCAGCAAAATTTCCCGAGCCACATTAGCCAGCTCTGACTGGGGAATCCTGAGGCGTTCCCAGGCCAGTGTGGATCAATCTCTCCACTTAGTCCTGGGTCTTCCCAGAGGCCTCCTCCCAGCTGGACGTGCCCAGGGGGCATCCTTAACAGATGCCGAAACCAACTCAACTGGCTCCTTTCAACGTGAAGGAGCAGCGGCTCTACTCAGAGTTCCTCTTGGATAGCCGAGCTTCTCACCCTATCTCTAAGGAAGACGCCAGCCACCCTCCTGAGGTAACCCCCATTTCAGCCACTTGTTCTTTCGGTCATGACTCAGCCTTCATGAGCATACTGTAGGTGTACTGTACTGTACTGTAGGAACAAAACTTTCCCAGTAAATCGAGAGCTTTGTCTTCCGACTCACCTCTTGTCTAGTCACAATGGTGCGGTAAAGCGATTGCAATTACCGCTCCCGCTGCTCCAATTCTTCAACAAATCTCCCCCTCCAATGTCCCCTCATTTGCGAACAAGACCCTGAGGTACTGGAACTCCTTCACTTGGGGTAAGGACTCATTCCCTACCTGGAGAAGGCACTCCATCGGATTCCTGCAGAGAACCATGGCCTCAGATTTAGACGTGCTAATCCTCATCCCAGCCGCTTCACACTCGGATGATAACCAATCCAGTGAGTGCTGAAGGTCACGGACCGATGATGCAATCAGGACCACATCATCTGCAAAAAGCAGCGAAGAGATCCCCAGGCCACCGAACCGCAATCCCTCCCCACCACGACTCCACCTCGATATCCTGTCCATGAGTACCACAAACGCACCAGTACCATCAATCCCCAGTACGCACACCATAAAAGTTGAATTAATGTTAAACGTTTACAGACCAACAATTCTGTAAACCTAGCTTTTGATAACTGGTAAGTTACTGTAGCATAAACATAACTTGCGAGTCAGCAATAGTGTATCGCATGATGTTGAGACAAACAACAATAACCCTCCATTCCACCTCCCGTTACCCTTAGTCCGAACAGCGAGGTGGTATGATAACACTGGCGTTTGTCAATTAGAAGTTTAAGTAGGTAAAGTAAGCATTTTGCTAAATGCAAGCTATCATTGCTTTCACTAGCTAATAGAAAACATGTCATGTTATTGTAACCCTAGTTTGTTTTACAATATTGTATGTTACTATAATATGCAAGAATCGCATAATATAAGGAACACAATGACAAGTGTGACATGCTTACGTAAGACAACATTGTCAGATAGGGAGTAGGTTTTTCTGTGTGATCGGAGCGAGCCGTCAGGTCAGGCCGGAAAAAAAAACCTTCGGTTCATTTTGGTTATAGATAAGTGGTAAAATAACTTGCCGAAACTCCTGTGAACGCAGGACGAATAATTGTGGGGACCCAGGAACTGTTATAAGGTTGTTTTTTATCGTCCTGGTGAGTTAAATATTTTTGTTAATTGCATGGGAACTGTTAAATGAATATTGATATAGAAACCTAAGGTAAACCAGTCAGGATGTGAAGTTATGCCGTATTACTGTGCTGTACATGTTATACTTGTGTATCGGGTTAATAAATCCTGTACGGGTAAAGTCAGTTTTGTAACTGCGTAGTTCGCATGTTGCTAATTAGCCGCCTAGCTTGGAGTACGTAGCTAGTCCGCGTGCAGTTAGGTTAAACTCAATGAGAGCACGTGGTGTAATATTTTATGTATGTATGTAGACTATGTATGTATGTAGACCAGACTGTTTTTTTTGTGGTTCCATTGGAAGGACTGGAGCATGACCTGTCATCTGCTGCCGTGTATCAGCCACATACAAGTGGGATTGTAACAGATTGGTAACTGCGGTAGGAACAAGAAAAAACTCTTTGGAACTGATTATTTTTATTTGTTACTTTTAATTGAACTACTTCACAAATTTTTGTTTTCTTTCTGGACTCAACAAATCTGTTGTATTATAAATCTGGGAAATTCTGGAATTACTACTACCAATCTCCTTATCGACCCTAGATTGACATATCAGCAGAATTACCCGCAAACACGGTAAGAGAAGG
>JAODUG010007352.1:11351-45462 GCA_027564795.1 Aphredoderus sayanus | reverse complement strand
ACACACACACACCATTAAACGAGTCTGCAGGACAGAGCATAGAGCACAGAGACAGGCACTTCATAATAACTAAAACCAAGTTAAGACCATGCGAGAAGAGGCAGAGCTGTTTACCTTTACAACATCAACAGACTGTACTGTATGTAGGCTACTCAGGACAATTATATGCCGTTTCTGAGATTCTCTATCGAAAGGCGTAATGGAGTCTGGCTAGTTAAACATGCTTAAAGCTCCCAGACAGGCATGGCATCCCTGGCCCTCTGCAATGCAAAACCTGCTTGTGCGTTACAAAGGCAGAAGGCTGCATGTTACATAACACCACCATTTACATGGCGCTTTACCAGCCTGACCAATCCTGTTCCCACTGACAACCTTTGTACAGTACAGTGCCCATACTCACTGGTGCACCGTCCCACACACCATATCTAAACAGATCAGCCAACAGCCACTTCTGGCATAATGCAATGAGCACACTGGCTAACAAACCAAATGATGACATAAAAGCTATAGAAAACAGACTGTAAAATGAGCTGAGGTGAGCTAGAAAACTGGCCTGACAATTTGATCCTCAACCACTGGTTTAGGATCATGTTAAGGATCATGTTGTAAACCAATGTGCACATACTGTGTATGATTTAGTAGGGCAAACAGACTTGTGGGGCATGTTGGCATTTAGTTAAGCTTGCTCATTATTTACATTTGTGGGAGATGTAGGACTACTGCCGAGTTCACTTCTAGAACTTTTCAATACACATACAAATGTGTATGCACTACAAACACACACACATAGGCATTTCCCAAAATGCTGACCTCACTAGTTCTGAGACACCACCCTCCTTCTCTGTTGTCTACTTAACTTAGGCTACTTAAAGGCCTATGTATGATTTCAGCTAAACATGGCCACCACATAGCCCTTTTCCTCCTTAAGTCAAGAGAAAATCATCAACCCATAATTACAGAGTGCCAAAGTCATCACAAACCGACAGCCATGGAAGTACATCATATTTTCTTGTCACTTCCGTGACAAAACCCAATAGGTCAATCACCCCTGCTTATAAAGCACACCACATGAACCTTTAGCTGATAATGAGGACAAGCGCTTGTGATCATCTCTGTGCGTACATAAGGTTGAAAGTGGATGAAGTAGTGTGTTGTGCAATGGGTAGGCATTTTATTTACAAAACATCAATGCACCCTACTTGGTATTAACCTCTCCTCTGGGCCATTCAATGTTGTGGATAAAGGCCTTTTATTCTTCTTCTAGTCAAGCTAATGGAGCAACCGAGTCCCTCTGAATGGTAAACACGTTTCATTGAATAATACACAAGGCTTCTACTTGCCATATATTCTATTACAAAACTGTATAATACAAATTAAGCTTTCTAGGTCTGGCTGTATACGGGAGGCTTATTAGACTTAACCTAATAAGCATACCTACACATTTTCTTTTTGTTGTGTGTGTGTGTTGCTTTTAAGAGACAGACATTTTTCTTTGTTTACTTTAGAGGTCAGCTAGGCTAAGACATAGCCCCTGGGCAACCAGACACAAAAGTAATCTTCTCTCGGCTTTTAACATAATTACATTATTTGGGGTGGGGGAAGACTTAGTTGTTGTGGTGAAAAGAAAGAAAACTGCTACAAATACCAGAGTAAAACAAATCCCTTCTTCTACCTCTTGCAGGTGCGTACAGTACAGACATTCCCAGAGAGGGGCGTGTGAAAGTTCTCTCGTTCTTTCATTCCCACATCTCCCAGGGGGCTACCCCTTCCCCCCTCCTCCCCCAACCACACACACACACACACACACACACACACACACACACACACGCACACACACACACGCACACAGCTCCACCCTGCCAACACCAACACACCCTCACCCAACCGGAGAACAAGTGTCTTCAGAGGACATGGGTGGGGGCCCACCTCCAACCTGCCTCGGTCACAGCCACATGAAGCGCTTGGAGACGGGCCAGGGGAAGTGGGCAGGAAGGAGCTGGGGGTCTGCTGAGGGGAAGGGTGTTTTCTGGAGGGGAGCAGGGTCCTGATCTGGTGGATGACTTTCTGCTTGGCTTGAAAAAGGGCCCTTTGAGTGCAGTGTGCTCAGCTGCACTAAGGCAGTGCTCTGCACACATCATTCGACGGTAACCTGAGCCAATGGCAAATCATCTTGCACCCCCCCACCCCGCCCCCACTCCTCATCCCCACCTCTTGCAGTGAAAAAGAAATACAAGGCGTTTTCTCCAAATGCGCTGCCGGCTGTACACCTCCCCGCCACATCTTCGGGTTTCGTATGTGTTTATTTATGTAGCAGAGGCAGGTCTAGGGTCCCACCTGTATCTCAAAGACTAGCAGAAAACCACCATGCCAGCATTAGCACAAGCATGACAGAAATATATATGCCCTGTCAGCAGTACTATCACAAACAGCCACACTATTCTGCAATTCTACTGCAGTGGCATTAATCTGTCTCTATTGTACTGTATCTTACTGTGGTCCCATCAAACAGTGACATGCTTATTGTTAGTCACTGATGTCTGAGATACAATGGCATGATGCCCCTGCTTAATATATTTTGACACTTGCATTCATGTCTTACTAGAATTACTTGTTCAAGCTACTTGTACAGTGTGTTGCTCCCAAAGACTCATGTCCTCTTGTCATGAGACTCACGCGCACGCACACACACACACACACACACACACGCAGAGTTCTGCTTCAAGAGCAAAGCGATATAGAGCAGACTGCTTCCCTTGCGTTTGTTATTTCTCGGCTAGGCCTTGGTCACGCAATGTTTATCAGATGGCCTGAAACAGCCATGCAAAGCACAGCACCGGATAAACATAAACACTGTCTTCTTGAAAGACTTCTTGAAAGTTCACATTGTAGCTGATTTCACATCAAAGTAATAACAAATGCTAATTCAGGTAGTTACACTCCATATTTAAATATATATTGTTGTTTTTATAAAAGTTTTCTGTTTTATGTCTGAGGGTTGGGCAGCATAGCATTGCTTTAATGGATGTACAGTAAATAATAAAAGTTTGGTGCAGTCAAGTTAAGAACTAAATGACCACCTGACCACTCTCACGTGCCACGTAGCACGAGTTGGTTGTCTGTGACCCCCCCGCACTTCCCCTCTTCCCCCTTGGACAGAGACTCGATGCCAAAACAAAGCAGTGAGCGTGGAAAGGAGTAAAGGAAACTTTTCCTCTCCAAACTGTGTCCCTCTTTGGCAGTGTGTTTACGTAAGGTCCTTCTATGCTTTCTAGGTGTGTGTGTGTGAGAGAGAGAGAGAGAGAGAGATAATAACTGTCAAATACAATGCTTCTTTGTGTGCATAAGTATGTGTACAATTTCAACATGTAAAGGGAGTGTGCCCAGATTTTTCTCCATATGATCGTGTGAAGGCTGCATGGCAACATATTTACACAGACTACACCAAATAAGGAAACAGGTCAACAGTGCGTGAGCGACGTCCCCAGCTGATTGGTTTGCAGAGTTTCTAGACTAGCAACAGGACTTAGCGTCACCCTGCACTACCTTCCAGCCCACTGGTGGAAGGAATTTGTGAGCACACAAAAGGAGGGTTGGACTGAGAAAGAGAACCACTGCAAACACTGGGTTCTCGCTTCTCCCCTAAGTTTTTAATGAGCTCCCTGAAGCCCAGAGCATTCCTTGGCCCATATGGATAAGACTGCATGGCTTAGCTGGAGCAGAGCCAAGCCCGCTCCACCAGGGTCAGAGGTCATGTAATACTCGGCTGTGAGGCTTCGTCTCACTAGAGGCAATCACAATCATTTTTAGTAAGTTAAAAAAAGAAGAACATGCCTGTAGTGTTTCACTTCATCTTGAAGAAATGCTTAGTGGTTGAAACCTGCATTACAAAAACAATGTTTTTGTGCGAAACATCCCAGGGGCAGATAACCTCTCTAGCACTCATCTCTACTCCCCACCCAACATAAACAATGAGCTGGGGCGGAAATCTATCGTCCTACAGCCGTAGAGCAGTGTACAGTATGTGTATAAAGGTAGTGTCATTGTGTGCGAGTGTAAATTAGTAACTGTTGTTACTCACAATCCTTTCAATCCTTAAACTATGTACACTTTTCACTCACTACTGACTCACTAAAGAGCTGTTATCAACAGCTGTATAATTGTATCAATGTCTATCGATGTTTTCAGAAACGTGTGTGACATTGAACGCTCACACTGATGTGGTCTGAGTCCCCTGCTTACACTCCCAGGCAGCCCTGTGAAGTGAAAGCGGGGGCTACGGCGTTGCGTGCGCATGTCCCCCCCTTGCCAGAGAATGGTCCCACATCTGGCTGGCAGGCTCCTGGGGAACAAATGGCAGATGAGGGGCCGGCAGGCACGCACAAGACACACGCGAGGCCCACAGGTGGTCCCCTCATCCGTCCCGCTGTCACTCTCCAGCGTCGCACCTCATGTGTTTGCTCTCAAGACGAATGAGGAGCTCGGCGGCGGCGCCTGGAATACGGGCGTAGCCACTCGAACGTGGCACAGCAGATACAGTATAGCGCTCTCCACCTCACCCAGATCGGAGATCAGAGAGAGAGGGGGGGGTGCAGAGGCACGCAGGAGAATTTGATCACATCGACATAACATGTCTCTTGTCTGGGACAAACCCATTGCTGCCTTGTATGGGAGGATGCCATGCCCGCCCACAGTGTTTGTGTGCAGACAGAAGGAATCAAGTCAGTTCGCTGTCACATCACAAACAGAAACTTGGATGACTAGAACATGACAACATAGACAGGGCGGGGCACAGTGGAATTAGAAGAGTTCATAGAAACAACAGCAACAACAACAACCACAAAAAACACCTTGCATACCTGAGTTACCTGAGCAACAGGAAGCATACTTGAGCAACAGGAAGCTGCTATGATAAATGTTTTCCATTCCATTTCCATTGGGTGCGCTAGGGAATGTTTGTAATTAGATTGATTTGTAGTTTTCACAACTGACACAGTCCCAAATGCAACAATTTGCAATAATCATTCCAAAAACTTTCTACAGCAGGTCATAAGACATGTGTTGTCTAGAAACCTGATGTTAAAGGCACTTGCGTGTGGTCAAATCAGGAGGGAATAATATCCGTCTAATTTATTTCAATATTGAAAATAGGGTCAAATTTTCATCTACCTTTCTCCAGGTATAAATGGTGGTTAAAGTGGAATAAACAGTCAATCAAAGTTTCAAAGTATTTGCATACGACAAGTTGTGGCAAATTGAACCATCTCAATAAACACCTCAATAAACATAATAAACACAAGGAACATGATGAAATAGGCAGGGTTCACTCTCATTCTGACTGTTGTCAATGATTAACACACAGAAACTTAAAAGCAGCTGCCAGCTTTCCTGTTGTCAAAAACGTGGGCCTATTGAATTGTACTTACAAGTACAATTCAGCTTCAACTAGGCCTACACCTGCATGTTATGACACGCTAACAGTGTGTACAGGTCTATATCAATTCACAACAGCTGCCAACCTCCAAGCATGCACTGTGCCTGCCAAAATGCAAGCAGTAGTAAATGTGGTGTTGTAGTAATACATGGCCTGCTCTGTTTGTGAACCTCCTGTATGGCACACTTCTCTGCTTAACTGCCTGTTACTTAACTCAACATTCCAGTGTGTAATGTGCGTGCTTCGCTGACCTGACCTGAATTTCAGGCTATGTGCTCAACATAGCCTGTATGTACACTAGTGTACATACAGACCAGCCATGTCCCACACCCTAACCCCCTTGGTGCAGAGTGAAGTCAGAGCTGAGAAACTCCATATCTTGCTAATAGTACCCACTTGAGGTTTACTGTACTTCCCATGTAGCTCTTTAAGGCATTGGTCTATGACATGGACAAAGGCTTTGCACAATATTTTAACAGTTTCCACCATGTTGTGCATGTGCACGAGGGAGTCACACGTGAATTTAAAACTGCTGTGCGGTCAAGATATGGTCTTATGATTTATCAAAACGTTTTCTCACATGCCTAGTACTTGAGGCATGACCATCGTAATAAACACTATTGATACAATTCAACGCTGTGCACTTTACAGTATGTGGCGATTACCTGTACGCAGACCTTAGCCTGCATCGCAATGATGTGCGTTTTACAAGCATAAAGATCGATCTTAAACCCAACCAAACAGAGCTAGCTAAAAATAATTATTGTCTCTTTAGAGACTATAGAGACTATTCTTGAACAATACAATACCACCAAAGAAGGACTTTACACCCAGAATAGTGCAGACTAGGCTGGGTGGGTAAAGAATGTTTTTGCAGAATGACACAGATGAAAAAGGCACTCTGTAAGAAGGGGCTCTGCTCCTCTGCTCATTTCCTCAGGTTTCTGCTGACTCAGATACTTTTAGAGGCAAAACAGAGAGCCAAATTCCAAAGTTAATAGTAAAAAAAAAGACAACAAAAGAACAGATGTGGTCTCTGGAGGAAGAGACTAGAGAAGGAGGTGAAGTTACGGACCTACACACGGCTCATCTTCCCACAATCCCCCTGCCGTAACTCCCCGTGGTTGTCTGCTTTGGCATCTGTACTGCATTCAGGGCTTACCAATGTGAAAGAACAAGCTGTTTAACTCCATTGGGAGTACAGGACCCTTGCAGAGCATATACAATTATACAAGGTACGACCATCACAGTGAAATGGCATGCCTGCCTCCAAAGTCCTCCTAAGCTGGTCTTGTGATGTGATTGTGAATTTGAATTTGAATTTGAAATAACACTCCCATTGTAAACAATGTAAATCAGTTTTAGTTCTAGGTTTGAGATTGTCCTCATATTTAAGTGCTCACTATGACTATAATTATTGCACAGCAAAGTATTAAATATGCGATACTGGACAGTTCTGTTTCTAATCTGTCAAAACAATACTTTCATTTCTGAGTGAACAAACTTTCTGACTGGCAAATATAACTAGTGAGTCACAACAAGGTAAAAAATGTGTCCCTCTAAATCTAATATAGGCCATAATATTACAGAACAGACATTGGTCAGAGGAAACCTAGACTGACGTGTTTTTAAAGCACCTTTCCCAAAGTCTCTAAAATGAAGCCAAGAACACCTAGCTGGTATGAGTGACGTGTGCAGAGATAAAAATAGAGTTGTAAATCCTTTTCTCCATAACTGAAAGCAAACATGCCTGATACTCCACCCTGTTTGGCCAGACTTGGATTGGTCACGAGTGGCCTTTCCAGTAAACAGGTGTGATACATAGGAACAATATCAATAGCATCAAGTGGAATGAAACTGGTGCAGAGAAGCCATCGTTAAGTGTAATCAACCATTTCAAGGCAGAAAAGGGAAGGAAGTAATGCCAGCAGAGACCAACCACGCAATAGCGTGTGGTTTCACAGAAATGTCATGCTGGTTTCCCAGCAGAGGCCTGTAATACTGATGCGCACAATGACAACTGAAGAAATAGCACCGTCACTCTACAGATTCAAGAGAGGCGTGCTCAGTAGATAACCAGGTTGTTGTTGGGACGGACAAAACTTTTCGAGCACTGCTGTCACTAAACCAGATGCATCATTCTGATAACAGACCACCAACTATCTCACTGCTGTACAATAGCAAAACCTCATGGCCGCATCTGGCAGCAGGACTCCAGTGACAAATGTCTGCAGCACAGACTGTGGGAAGTGGATAAGTGAGGGTGAAAATTGCTTGTTTGATTTAACTTGCCTGTCTACACGCTCATAAAAACCAAACTTTGCAGATATCTGGCAAGATTAAAACATAATAATAAAAATGTATTTCAAGTTTTGCCCTCCTCGGTTACTGCTAATGTGACAGTCTTGGACTTGGGGTTGGGGGAGTGTACCATCAAAACAGGTCAAGGTCAAAGAAAAACCCCATGGGGAAATCTATAAGACAATTATCTTAAGTATGGATGAGGCAATAAACAGTTTGAAATTTGACCAATTGACCATTTGATCAATCCAACGCCTTGTAAAGGCAAAACATTCCAACAAGAAGTGATTGGTTATTCCAACAAGAAGGTGGTCATGTCAACACAGTAACCAGCAAATTCAACAAAAGCTAGCTTTGTAGCAGCAAGACATATATGTTATTATTATCTCATCGTAAGCATTTGCTTGCACGTGGCTGCTAATTTTGCATTCCACTCCGGACATTAAAAGTTGGCATGGGGGAAGTTGACATCAGGTATGGGGTTTGTCAGGAAAGGCAGCAAAACCAACCAATCAACCTAACAGATTTATCCTAGACAAATTTGGAACACAATGTCCCCAGTAGTGCTGTAGACACAGCTGGCCCTGCATGGCTACTAAGGGCTCACATAAAAGAGGCAGCACCTCCCCAGAGTGGCGACTTAGGGCGTGAGGGAGCTTGTGTTTTAGGAACAGACACTGAGACTGCAGCAGATTTAAGAGGCAGGGTGTTCCAAGTGGATGTTACAGTATGATCTGTACTGGCCCCGCACCCATTAAACTGGTTTACCCAGGACAGCTGAGGGCGATTCTTCTTATGTCATAGGCTGAAAAGGAGCTACGTTATCAACCCAGGCAAATTCCTTTCATTTCAGATCCCATTCAGATTCAGGTTTCCATTTGTTTGTCACCGACGGTACATTAAAGTTATGTTCTGCCGATACTATGAAGTGAAAACAGACCCAAGCAATGCACACTACCTAAGGTATTTGTGCTCAAACTTGGAAACCTTATCATTTCAACCTTTTAACACCTGTGTGTTACGATAATGACCATGTAATTTGAGCATACGGACCAAGAGAAGGTCTGGATCAGGGTATTGTGTTGCAATACATGGCAAATGTACCCTTTTCCTGCAGGGGTTGTCACTGTTAGGACAAGAAAGGACTGACATATTTGCCAAAGGAAGAATGCAGAACAAAAACAGCAACATGTATTTGTATCGGCTTAGGAAAATCATGAATATTGTATTCACCATGATTTACTGTTGAATTATGTCCAAATGAGGAGCACTTTAGATAGCAAATATAGCAATGCTCTATTTATTTACAGGGCCAAGTCAAGAAAAGTTGTGTTTTTGTAAACACAATCCTAGCTTGGATGGGTCACACTGTCAACTAAACAACCCTGTTTAAGAAAGCTTGTGGCCACATTGATCACAAGGGCAGTGAGTGACTAAGGTGATTATGGAACATTTTACTGCAACACACATTTCACAGTAAAACAGGACGTCACAGCTTTGGAAACCCCACCTATCGGACGTGAGGTAACCGTGAGGTGTCCCAACAACTACTGTACAGCACAGCAGAGGCCCAGCTTCTCTCTTCAGGTCAGGGAGAATATGCCTCGACTTGTTTTTCCCTGCACTGTAGATGTCGATTACTCACTCGCCCAGGCACTCGTGACAGGCAAACCCAGAGCTCTCAAACGTGAAAGACATCGTGTGACGTGTGGATTGCGTGAGACCTGCGTCTTAGGACACAAGCTGTGTTTACTGTTCTTCCTGACTGTAGGCCCCTACAAATCTGATGTCACTTGCCCTCTGGCGGAGTCAAGGTACATTATATAATAGAGAACATAATAAAGCATATACTGTATGTCCCCCTTTACATTCACAAAGTTATCTCTTCACTTCAATCAGCAAGC
Organism: Aphredoderus sayanus; assembly: GCA_027564795.1. Lineage (NCBI taxonomy): Eukaryota > Metazoa > Chordata > Actinopteri > Percopsiformes > Aphredoderidae > Aphredoderus > Aphredoderus sayanus. The sequence continues at coordinate 35,826 of JAODUG010007352.1, read as the reverse complement.
AATACTCCAGTAGAAAAATAAATATTTGTGAACATGCTGAGAATAGAACAGGAACACTATGGCCAGTGTGTGCTCGTCAGTAATGACAAGTGAAAAGCTGAGGTCAAACTCACTCCACCATCAGCTGGTCTGTGCAGAATTGTCTCGCCATACAAGGTAAACAGTTTCACCCACGACATGGAGACTGAACCACTAACATGAAGGCTCTCTTGGAAATCAGATTTTAATCTTGTTTTCAAGCACAAGGAATTTAGTTGATCATATCATTGCCTTTCATTTAAGTCTGAGCTAATGCTTTGCATACTTTTATCTTACAGTAGCAGACATGATGCCTTTATTAGTCTCAATAACCAGCCATGGTACCGGGCTTGATAAATACAAGCAAGACACACAGGAAAGCATATGAGCCAAGAATCACACCTTACCTGTGTTTCTCCAGCTCATTGTGCGATGATCTAAAAAGAACAAATAAAGAACAAATATGAGCACCAGGACTGATTTCAGTGCAGAAATACAATAAAATAAACAATATTGGATAACATACTGATTAATTAGAAAAGTAAACCAAGCTCAATGTCTTAGTTAGTGAATGTTTTGGTTTAAAAGCAGGATAGATAGTGAGAATTACATAAATGCATAGATATACTGTAAGTACTAATATGGCAAATTAAAAAAACTAGGATATGCATGATAGGAGGAAGGAGAGGAAGTAATTTCACCTATTGCATTTCCCTTTAGTTTAGGTGGTTCTATATTTCTGAATACTGAAGAAGTTGAAGTGAATTACGCACAGCCTATATTATTCTGCCTTGAAATACTGTCTGCTGTCCTCTTATCGTCACTCTCTATTTCAATGAGGCCTTGATGCATAGATTTGAATACAATCAGTAAATTAGTTTCCCCAAAATGAATTCAAAACAATTTGCATCCCCTTTAACTTCTCAGCCATGTGTTGTTTTGACTAAAAACGCGTGCAAAGCAAGATTCTTGTTTTGCTGAATGTTGACGTGGACGCGGATGGCATCTGCCAGTTCTCCCAACTGAGGACAAACACTGCCCTCAGAGAGCACCAGATATCTAACACACTGTTGCCGCCACATGCCCAGCTCACGGCAGCTCTGACACGGTATAAACACGGTCAGACGTCGAGGAGGCCTAGACAGATGGCTGTCCAATTCTGCAGTGCTCAGTCTATTTACCAGGGCAAGCCTATTACGATGTGCCAGTGGAAGCAGCAAGGGCACTCCAGTCCATGTGAACAAACCCTGTTCATATCACACACTGAGACGTCATGGATACGGAGGCAATAAAAAAAAAGAACAGACAACAAAAGCCTTGACTGACAACAACCCTTTTCACATTTAACACTCCCCCAACTGCCCCCCTTTTGGAGGGTCCTTGTGCTCGCCAAGGGGTGGATCCCACAGCTGTGCAGAGGAGACTCAACCAAAAAGCTTCATGTGCAGGAGGACAAGCGTGGCTGGCTAGCGTGGGACAGGAGGACACACATTGTTATGACTACTGTGCCAACCATCCTAACCTACAGCAAAGTGGCTTTTGAAGTAAATGTTGCATCATGCCAGATGAACTTCAAGCCAAACAGGCTCCATGTCCAGGAGATTGTTGGCGTGTAACTCCTTTCACAGTGGAGAGGCAGGTTTTCACGGCCTATGTTTTGGCGGAAGTAATACATTCAAATCAGCACATTATAGAGACATCACAAGCAAAGCATGGGGCTTTACCAGTAACTATGAAAACTGTTTGCGGGGGATGGGAATGCAGATAGACTTCTAAACATGAAAAATAATACAGTACACACTTTCATATTCAGCATTTGGCAGCCAATGGCATATAGGCACGGCATAGGTAGCTGGGAAAAGTACCTATCTTATAGGCCACCAAAACTGGTATGACAGCTTCTGGTGACATGTTAATGTCACATGCCACACACGCCAGGACAGGACAGGGTAAATTAAGAAAGCAAATGTCCTCGCTGGTGAAGATGATACAGTCTATCAGGACATTTTCAGCTCTCTGTACAGAAAGAAATCTCCCAACTATTTACTAATGTTGTGTATGTGTACTGTCTGTACATCACCATAATTAAAAACAGTCATGTTGTGTGTGTGTGTGTGTGTGTGTGTGTGTAGGCTATTTCAACTCAGATCATTTCTATTATGATAATTGATATTAATGATTTCCTCATGCTTTCCTATGGCAATTTACATGTCTCAATTGACAAGTGTGGGGGAATTGTGAGGAAATTCTCCCTGATACTACATAAAGTATGTTTGCTAAAAACAACAAGGGAAATCCACATCAGTCGGGCAAGGCCCATTGACACACCAGCTGGAAGGTCCTGGGCTCTATAGCTACCACACCCACCTGCCACATCCCCACATAATCCTCTTTGCCCCCTCCACACACATGTAGCCTACTCACATAGTCACATAGGCTACAATTCAGGTTCATGTACACCTCTTCATGTCGAAGACTGGTTTAAAGTAACAGGGACATAACTTATCACGCAAGACTTGAAGCCCTGTCATTAAAATATCCTTAATAAGTCTTAATAAGTGTTTATAGTTCCTGGGTTGCTGTTTTCGCTCGTATGTCGCCTAAGGGCTTGTTGTGTTAACATTTTTCAGTGTCTCTTATCCATCCGGGATTTGCATGTATCCTAATCTGACTCATAACTGACTGCCTATCAAGTCATCGGCGCTGCACGTATACAGTAAACTACATTAGACTGTAGGGTAGCCTACCAGCACAGTGTTAGAGAGCTTTTAAAAGGCTGAAAATGAAAAACACAAGAATCGTGATATTAAGTTAGTTTATGAATGTGAGCTAACCACTTCTGAAAGGGTTAAGTCTGAAGCACATCGTCTAAGAGAAAGTGGGAGCCCCGTGGTTGACACTGTACGCGTGGCAGTGTTTATAAGAGATCAAAACAGAGCCAAGCCCAACAGAAAGATGGCGTGAGCATGAACAGTGCGAAATAACAGATCCGTTCAACTATGTCTATGCTGGCAAATAATTAATATATTTACCTATTGTTCTGAGTTTTTCTTGAAATTGGTGAAGCTTTCGTTTTCTTTCTGGAAAAGTCGCTATCAAATGGTAAAACAGACGCATAACCATGCTCTGCTTCTATTGACAAAATAAACAAAATCAATGTTAATCTCTTGCAGTTTCGCAGGTAAATTAATTATTGTGAATAATTAGTTTGAAAACTATATAATAGACCAACTGTCAAATGTTTATTATAACGTTAATACATTAATAATCTGCGTTATTCTCAGTGTAAAACCGCATGCTAAAATAAAACAATTTGACCAACAGTATACTGCAACTTGGACAATATTGTATATTTGGCAATTGCTCATTGAGATCATTTATCAGTACAGTAGGTTACAGTATGCTATACAGTACTGTAGTAAATATTATCATGATACTTTAGTAAACAACACCAGCCCATAGGACAAGGAGATGTCACTTTACTTATACAATATCTACATGTAATCCAATGTATACATGTTGACTCTACTGTACTGTACATGCATGACTTATTTTCATGCATTGTATTGTTTTTATAAAATAGGTTGCTGTAACATAGGTTGCGTTTACATAAATTGCAAGTGACATCATAGCTGCACTATGACAGCACTTAAACTTCCCATTGGAAATTATATTTAACTGGGCTTACTGTAGACTAGTATGCTATAGGCTACTTTCCTGTCGTCTACTAAACAATATGAATATTATACCAACTTGACTATTTCTCGTGACATACCTCTGTCTCTTCTTTCCAAGTATTCTGCAGCCTCCAGCAGAATTGAAAGAGAATTTAGTTCCATCTTATATTCTCTTTAATAAAAAAATATATGTATATATAAAAAGGTCTATTTACAGAAATGTACAAGTGATCAAAACGACGCAGTGATCTGATGAAAACCTGATAGTTTCTACTGATATGAGCGTCTGTTTTGAGTCTACTCCAAACTAGTCATATCAACAGCGCATAACTAAAACTCAGGTCTGAGTGATTGCAATTTTGTCCAATGACTAAAGTCTAAGGGCAGTTTGAGAAAACGTGAAGTACTTTCTGATTGGTTAGACAGTGTCAAAAGTATCCGTTTATACCCTGGCAACAGCCTGTGAAATCCAGCCCCTTCGTAGTTCATTGGTTTGACATCCAGATAACCCGCTGTTGATTCGCAAAGAAAATTGGGCGTGCCTCAAACGTTGAACTTTCAGCGTTGTTTTGGTCGCCAGGGTGGGTAACTCCTATGTAAAACGACGTGATAGTCGCCACGGATGTCACAATGAATGTTTGTACACTTTTAATGGCTCCTCTATATCACTTTATTAGTGGTACTACGAACCTAACCATAACTTTTCATGCTACATTATGGTAACAGTCGCATGGAGAGGCAGGCAGTACACCGCTGTTACATTTTGTTTTCATAGTTGTCATCTTCTGCAAGTTAAGGCAATTATTTTACACAAGTTTTTCAGAGGCTGTCAATTTACCTCGACAGCTGGCCAAATTATTATAGATAGTAAATTATTGTATAATCTTTTATATAATAATTAAACTGTATTCGTTTGTAAACTGTAGGCGGTATTATATGCAATATATGTTTTAGTCAAGGGTTGTGCTCAGATTAGTTGTGTGAATTTTCACATTTTTTATATAGGCAGACTATTATGAATAATATTGTGTACACCATATTGTATGTGCTTTGTTATCGTTCCTGTGCAATTTTAATTCACAGGTTGGTCATATTCTTTTATTAGTAGAACTCTGTCTTAAAAGTTAAATAGCCTTTTATTTTGGTTGCTGATGGCCTAATATTCTGTCTTGTTTCGCCCACATATGGTAAAGTGTTTTAGAAAATGATGTAGCCACACTTGCAGATGGTTTATAGTAACCATTTACATACTGTAGATGTTACACAAAGTATTCACACCAATGTCTTTTTTTCTTGTTATGTGTTATAGCCTCGCGATACCATCATGATCTGAGCTTCAGTTTGACTTCACTGCGAGAATCAGTATGAAGAATCAACACATGCAGTTCATGGAAAGCTAAGCAAATAATTGCTTGTAAATGCACTGAATTTATATAGGACTTTAACCTTCTGGCCACTCAAAGCACTGTATGCTAACCTCACATTCACACACCAATGGAGGTGTTAGCCATGCAAGGCACTATCCAACCCCTGGGAGGGACACTCGTAGGGCTTTTCCACTGGCACATTTGGCCGGCTGTACTGATTTGCGTTTCCATTGCCACTTTAACCGTGCCGAGCCATGCCCGAGATGGGCCTTGTCTGGAGTGAGGCCAAATTGAGCCGAGCCCGCCTCCAAGTGGGCTGCTGTGACTCTATAGGCTAGCTTACAATCGCTTACTATACTTTTAATATATGCCAGTTTATTAGCATATAGTATGTATTGTGACAGTAATCAATTTCTATGTTTGTATTTAACATAAACTTGTCTTAATGAGTGGATATTATCATTCTAACAATATCCAAATTATATTCTTCACCTTTATTTGTGTTTCAGGGGTTTGTTGTTTGTTTTTGTTTTTTTGGATACAGTTATAATTTAGAAGTTATTCTTATGTAAAGGAACTTACAGGACAAGTATTAAGGAATGGGTGAGGTTATAGGCTTCCTGCTTATGGATGCTAACAAGCAAGCTGGGCATGTCGGAATCAAATCGAATATTGCTGGAAACTGCATATCGTCACATGAAAAATGTAATCTCACTGCATTAACAGTTGTATTGAAACATTAAATTGACTGTAATACTGGATGCAAACCATAGTTGCAGTTGAGCAGGACATTAAGGAGTGTTTCCTATTTGTGAGCCAAACTGGTCTCACAATGATTTAACTGAAAAGTCTGGTGGCATAAGGATCAGTTAAGGAAATAGGGTTGAAGGTATGATCTCTGTAACTGAGGTTAAATCTTTGCGAACTTCCTGAATGCCTGGAGCCATGAACTTATACATTCAAATAGAAAAAGATTGCAGCTCATACTTCAGAGTAGCTTTGCTCAATGTTGCAGTGATGTATGAGGGCTACGAGCTGCACCATCTTGAAGTTGATTCTGCTTGCTCATGTGCAGTACTAGCACCACAAGGCTGAAGAATGGAAAATAACCCAAATATATTTCCAAGTCTTGGGTCTCCAATTTGGGATTATATCTGTTTTACCTAACCTCTATATGCAAATAGGAGGAAGTCCACAGACAATCAAAGAATATGAAGCAACTCAGACTGAAGACTTAAATAAATGATACCACCATGAGCGGATAAATGAAAGTCACTCCAGCATGGTTCACGGTGTACCAGCACGAGAGTAAGCCTGCTCTCCTCATAATGAACTTTGTTTAAGTGAGCAGTATACAAGCTTTATTAGGCTCTGCCAGGATTACATAACATAATTATGTCCCATGACAAGATGGTGTTTTTTCATATGAGCAACAAGAGTCCCTTGACTTGATCACAATTTTCCATTCAGTGTTAGTAAGCTTGATGCAATAGACCATATTGATTGCATAGTAGCCACAAACTAGTACGCATATCTTGGTGACTTTAATGACTGTACATGTGAATCATTTAAACGAGAATCCTGTGTGTCATAAAATGGGATGTTCCATAGAAAAACATGAGTTGACTTGCTTGAAATAATCCTTGGGTGAGGCTGTGTGTGTTTTAATCAATTAGCCTACCTTGTATTTGCATAGACATATACAGGGGTTGTGACATTACCCCAGCACATATTTAATAACTTATTGTTTTTATTTTAAATTAAAGTCACACTTTTTGCGTATACTATATGCAATTGTGTTTGAAAATATAGTTTTTGGTTTTGTCTACTTTAATCTATTTCTAAATGAAAGCAAATATTTGTCTTATTTGTTTATCTACCACACACACACACACACATTGATGGACCAATTTAGAAAAACAAAGGGTTATGTTGATCTCAAAGCAAAACTCTTGTCTTGACGTTGGCAGTGCCATTCCCATACAGAACGAGAGTTCTTAGCATGAGCCTGATATGAACCGCGACTTGTGGCCTTTGATGCAACTCTGCTCCAAACCTCAGTCCGTGGGCTTACATTTCTTTGTTTCAGCCAAAGTATCATATCAACAGGACAACCCTCCCACACATGCACATCTTCTCAACTACACAGTCAGCGAGGAAGGCCATGCTTTCATATCGTGTTCCATCTTATGTACAGTATGCAGTGTTTTGCAGAATACTGTTCGTGTATGGTTAAATAACTCATCACCTTTGCATTTACACTTCACCAGTCAGATGTTGTTCAATATTCTGATTAGTCTTTACTCAGAATCAAAGTATTGTATGGCTAAGCATGCATATTGCACACATACATTTGTATCAACATATGAGTATGTACTTATGTGTGCTTAAATCTAAGCATTGTGCTATTTTTAAACATTAGCATTATGTAAGACAAGACTAACAGTTATTCAATAACACTATTTTTAGCCTTGTACTCTACAGTGACACCCTGTGCTCTGACTGCTGATCTAAATGGCCCTCCGTGCAGAAAGGAGCCAAGGCTGTTTTAGATGGAAACGTCATGTGTGATTCAACCGGACCACATGGACACTCCTGTTGCTCTGTGGTTGCTCTGCTTCCTGGCTGGAGAGCAGGGCTGGTCCGACTGCTTGTGGCGTTTTCCCTCTCTCTGGTGTAATGCCCATTGACAATAACCTGCTCAAAGTTGCTTGTTGGGGATATGCTAGCCTCCATCAATGTTATACTAGTAAGCTTTAAGCAATGCACATTTGCTTAAATGTAGCCTACAGTACTGTAGCACGTCATCGCTGTTTCCAGCTTCACTCTGCCTGCTGAAATGTTGAATGCAAACCAACAACACTGTGTGTGTGTGTGTGCGTGAGTATGTGTGTGCGCGTGAGCGCACGTCTATGTGTGTGTGTTTCCTCCCACACATGCTTGATGCAGCATGGCTTCGAATTCACATGGCTTATATTGGTACATTTCTTTTATTTCAGAAACGTGTGGCCTTTTCTGTGGTTGTTGTGTAGTCTGCAATCGCAGTCGCCAATTACTTTGCCCAATAAACACTTATTGGTAGTACAGTGGCGCTGGCTGAACGAGCACAGGAACATTCTACTCTACGCAACACACACATGCACACACTGACTCGTGGTCTAACGTTTACACAAACACACAAGGCAAAAGAAGGAACTCCAAGGGGGGCAGGGGTGTGTGTATTTGGGTGAAGGAGCTCAAATAAAAACAACCATATCTGTGACCATAGCAACTGGGGAACTTTAGTCAATCCAATCACCCAAACAGCAGGTCTTCAACAACAAACATCCTCCCTATAAATATGCAAACTGGGCCTATCCTCATTTGTGGGTGGGCAATAGGAACTGAGAGTCATACCTCCCACTGCTGTGCTGGATTCCCTCCTGGTAGTTGAATATTAAAACATGAAAAGCCTCTGCTGTTGAAACTGTTTAACACTAACCCTCCCTTCTACAGTATTTCACTTTAGTTCAACAAGGAGCCCTTGCCCGGATGTCTAGATTTACAATTCCCCTCTGTGCCACAGTGTTTCAGTCATTACTTCTTCACTTTAAATATTGGGTTCATAGAACCCATAAACAAGGAATCAAATTGATAGTTTCAAATGTGAAATAAATCTCATGCATTTTTTACAATGTACCACCATCTGTTTGTGTTTTGAGCATCTGGTAGGAGTGTGTGTGTGTGTGTCTATTGTATGTATGTGGACCATTTTACCTTTGTTGGTGAAATATGCGACACAAACTTTTCATCTACAGTAAGTAATCATAAGTTATCGGGGATATGAGAACAACAAATTCCAGAGAAATCATGCTTCTGTAATTACTGGCATCCCGGTGTGTGTTTTTCTGTGAGCTTGTGTTTGCATGTCAGCTTCTGTTTGTGCTTTTAATAATATGGTAATAATATGATGTAGTGTGACATTTGCTTGATGATCACGCACTTGACATCCAGTTTGTCGTGTGTGTGTGTGTAAGTGGGTGTGGTGGGAGGCATTATTTTATCCATTTGTCTTGTCACGCTCCTGGTACAGTACATGGTACGAGGCTTGGTCCATACCTGGGATGCACATGCAGGAGAGGTCAAGGCAGGGAGTGTCGGGGCTGTGTAGACCCCAGCCCACCCTTTACCGAGGGAAACCCCCTACTATATAAATAGAACAAATGTTCATTTCACATTCCCAGAACAGATACTGCAACTTGAAAAACCACCATGGTAAGACTGTAGTCACGGCTCTGGGCTTATGATGCAGGTGGGACAGGGCTCTAGGAGTATATTGGCTCTCACTGAGTAATGCACTGGAGCCTGCGTGTTTAAAGTGCTGAATGCAAATCTATAAACCATGAGCCATCTTTCTTCTTTTTTTTTCCACACAGGAGGACAGGTGTGGTATCAGGCAGACCCTGAGGGCCATGCAGGCCGAACAGACAAATTATCCCCAGGTGGCGTATGCGTGTTTGTTTGCCTAAGCATGTGTAGGAGACAGCTGTGTGGATGAGTGTGAGGCGACGGGGGATAATCTAGACATGCTAGTAGCGGTGTCACCTCTGGGCCCTCCCTAACTGTGACTCATGCTAAGCAACCACTAGTTACTTCATGCTAAACACTGCCATTGTCCCGGCCAGCAGGAGGAAAACAAATTCTGTTGCTGTTGAGCAATGTTTTCATTCGAAACAATAGTCTGAACCACAGAAATGCTGCTTGTTTTTTAGTTCTCGTCTCATGGGCTAAAAGAATCACATCACAAATACCCTCAAGGGTATGGGGGAACTGAAAGAGCATAATCCATATTAACAGCAAGAGAGGTAGGGGAGTAGGCTGGAAGAGAAAAGTGTCCAAAGACTGAGGTTCGGCATACGTCCATGTCTGCGAGTGTGGTTTCCGTATTATCCATCTGTATTAACATGTGAACTCCTTGACACACGAGGGCCGGCTGAATAACCACAGCTCGCATGCTATCCGCTTATTCATCACTTTCAGTGGAGGAAAAGTGGAGTGGAGTGCTGAGGGCTTTGGAACATGGGCTGCAGACATCTTAGCACGGGAAAGGCTGCTGGCCTCAGCAGAGAGAGAGAGAGAGAGAAAGAGAGACAGAGAGAGAGAGAGAGTGAGAGAGAAAGAGAGAGAGAGAGAGAGAGCGAGGGAGAGAGAGAGAGAATGGCCCACAAATGCACAGCTGTTTCTAATCGGTAACTCAGCACCGCGGGCTGACCTACATTCTGCTGCCTGCATGTCTTTGAACCCTCGGACCTGCCAGATCCAGCCACGGGGAAAGTAGAGGGAACTGGGGAGAAAAACAAGACTGGGGAGAGCGCTGGTGATGTGGATGGATGGATGAACGAATGAGAGAGACAGAGCAGAAAGGTAATGCTATGCCTAGTAACACAGGCTAGGTGTGGTATGGTGTGATGCGGCTGCATGCGAATGTCACGACAGCTACATCTCTTTGCGCTCTTGCAAATGTTTTCCACAGCCCACAAGTGCAGCTGGGCACATATAAAAAATGTGAGGGTGGGAGGTGGGGGCACCATCCACTTTCTCATCCTCTGATGAAATACACATTTCTTCCTTTTTAATGTTCACACCCTGTTTTGAGCTCTTTCAAAATGTGATAAGGTTCTTCGGTGTGCATATGAATGAGTGTACCCTTTCATTAAAGCTGAAGCGCTGCGAGCTAGGATTCCTTGAATGCAGAGGAGGGGAACAGCAAAGTGCCAGGGGTCCCATCCTTCCCTCTTCTCCCAAACAGAACACGTTCCATGGCCAGGGCAGTGAGAAATACAGAAGCTGTGTTGTTGTTGAAGAACTGGAGAAGAGGCACAGAGAGACAAGGAAAAAGCAGAGGTGCTATAGGGTAAAATACCTCCTGTACATGAAAAAAATACTAATTGAATAGAAAACACTAACCGTTAGCTTCATTTATACAGACTCCGTCTTAGAGAGAGAAAGGAACTTGGGGGGGGTGGGTCAATGTCTCCGGCCTGCAAAAAAGGCAGATGAAAATAGAGCTAGAATGGGAGGGGTATGGGAGAAAGTCAAAGCCAGCTTTCCAATCACTACTCAAGTATGTCTTTTAACCGGAGTGAATGAGAGGCAAACACTGGCAGTCAATATGGTGACTGCTTGAGGTTTTCTTGATCGAAAAAAAAATAAAAAAATACACAGTGCAAAAACGTTAGAAAATGTCATCTCCTACGCAGAACTTCATCTCATATTGCTCCAAGAGCAGGTGTGACACCAAAAGCTACACACAACCCTGACGTGGTTTGCAGTAGTCTCAAACAAACTGAAACTCCTATTTTTCTTGTACTGTAACCTGTAACCTTTCAATGAAAACCTTTATTAAGTGACTTAAACTCTAGTCAGAACACCTAAACATGTTTTTTTTTGAAGACAGACATACACACACTTTAAATAGTGTTTATTTAATATTAAATAGTTGATGCTATTATATTTTTCTATTAAATTAAGTTGTTCATTGTTCCCCTCATGTGTTTTCTGTTGGTTGTGGCTAAAGAATTGTTGAAAGCCATTAGTGGTTATGATTTAAATTGTCTATTTTTTTTACCTCCTTTGAAAATGTATTTATTTATTAAAAGTATTTGATTATCACCTACTGCAGAGTGCCTGCTGAGAGAGGGCCCTCTGGCTCGTCTTTGGCCTCATGTATGGTGCCAAGCTGAGACAAAGGGCTTGTGTCAACATCATCAAACACTGAGAGGAAGCCACCGCAGTCCTGGCGAGGGTTGGGGGGGTAGACTGGTCAAACACATTCTCCTCTTATTACAGCTTTTATTCTCTTATCTCCTTGTTTGATCACTTGCATTATTGTTTATATCCTTGTATTAGAATACAGAATAACATCTATGTTGACTTTGCTTGCTCTACATTTTCATGTGGTCTATATTATATGCTTCTTTATGCAGGTCCTCCCAGCTCCTCCCCCCCCCCCCCACTCCTTTATAAATCTTCTGCTGTCCTGGCTCAGCCATCCGAGCCAGGATCATAACTCACCGGTGGGCTGCAGGCCTGTTCCTGACACTGCACTGGATAATTAATATGAAGTGGATAGGAATGAATGCAACCCAACTCCCACCAAGCTTTTTCTTCATTATGCACATATTGTCTGGTTCTTCTTATAGTCCTCTTGGGTAAACTGGTTGGATTGCTATGTTACCATTATTTTAGGATACAGCACCTATACCTGGACAGAGACGCACACACAGGCAATGGTTAATTAGATGCAGCTGAACTTTGGCCTCACGAGGAACTGTTTATATCATGAGAACCACTGTTTATTGCAACGTTGTCATGCCCCCCACATCAGCCTGCTCCTCTCTCCCTCTCTCTGGCTCCCTATCTCCCTCTGTGTGATTACCTAAGCAGAGACAGGTGTGCCAGAGCAGAGCCTCACCAGCTGATCCACATCCAGCAACCAAGCCTTCTGTAACTGCTCAGCTCGCCCACACTCACCAACCAGATTGAAATACCTGCTCAGTCAGCTTCTTGCTAAAGGTCTTTATGCTCATTGTCTGCCGACCTCTCCCTAACCGTGCTCCTGGGTGCTCTGCCCCTGTCTCCAACCTTTCCTGTGTTTGACCCCATATCCATGTCCCACAAAGCCATGCAATAAACCCCTTTCTCACATATAAATCTGGCGTCCTCGCCCTGTCTTGCACTTAGTGCACTAGCCTCAGCCCTAACAAGTGTAGGGAACTTGTGCTCTATATACACACACACACACGTGTGTGTGTGAATTATGTTTTCCTGAATCATGTTTTGATGCTTTTTTAGTTAAGAATTAATCGAAGACAATTCCTCACAGTGCCAGTGCTGTATTTTCAGAACAGAATCACAATGGCAGCTAACATTAGCTCGTCTCCCGGGAGTCAATGACTCACCTTCAGTGTTGCGGCTTTTTGAAGGACTCCAGTACCGCTGGACATGCATCAGCAAAGGCAGGTTCCCACTATGCGTCACATGACGTGCTCATGTGACCAACACAGGATGTGTAGCACAGTTTTGACATTTTCTTTTTTGTCGTGTCAGTTTAATGTGAGGACCGTTGGCACAATGTATAAGTGTGAGTTTATTACAGATAAGCATTCACTGTCAGATCTGCATTACATCAACCCAATAATTAGAGCTGGTTTATAGTCCTGCTAATGCAACAATACTGTAATCATACAGAACAGACTAGACAGGACATGTACTGGAGTTGGGTCAGGACATGTACTGGAGTTGGGTCAGTCAGGGGAATACACAGTATTCCCCTGACTGAATTAGCAGTGTGAGGGGCGCAATGTCCAACTCAATGTCCAATCTCATCACCTGACTGATGTGTAGGCTACATGAATTAAGTATTTATATTTGATTTTGTTGAAGCCAGTTTTAACCCTGACAAACTAGATTTACCCATCTAAATACATTACAACAACTATTTTAGTGTGTGACAAATAGATAGACAATGTTGAGTTGGGCTGACTCAATGTGATGTTGACTGGGGCTCACAAAAACCATTAAGAAGGACATGTCTGGTCAAACGTCTAGCCTGTTATGGATGACCCTGGAAGCATCAGGCTGCATACTGGCTTCACAGCATATTTAAAGATTTAGGTGGCTGTGAAGAAGTCTGTTTCAATGTACTGTGCGTCAAAGAGACAACGTTGTTGGTAATTTCACAAAATTAGCCAAATAAACTGGTCATTACCACAGCGCTTTTTTCTTTAAAAAGGCTGCTGTGAAAATGAATAGCTAGCCATGTGATTTTTTCTGTCTATTTCCCTACCTTACACACAGTTAACAAAGCTCTTATTATACAGCACAACAGTAAAGCGCATAAACATGCCCTCCAGGGCAGGACTCACAGTATAGCTACAATTGTGTGTACTCTGACTGAGCCTTGGTTCACTGTGTATGTTCGTAAGACAACCTGTGGTTTATCATTCTCTATGGTGTGATATGTGGACAGTGGTGACTAATGTTTAGTATGTTGCATTGCCTGACAAACCTCACGTAGGCACGCAGTCAGATTAGACCTGACTTAGCTAAGAAAGACAAAGTAGCGGTGTTCCACATTATCTGCCACCAAAAATCTATGACTACACTTGTGTAGCTAATAGAGGCTAGTCAAACTGAGCAAGCAGAAACTAAAAATGATGAAAAACATTGTTCAGATATGAATATTAAGATGTAGCACCGACATAGACATAATATTGGCATATAATTTAGAGCCTAGGCCTAAAGGCTATTCTTATACATCTATTGACAAATGGCACACAACTATTTACAAACAACTTTGGATAAAAACGCCTGTTAAATGCTGTAAATGTTAATGTAGCCTATCATTTCATTTTCAATTAGTCAAAAACTATTCCTGATCCTTTCTGTTTCACTTCATATTGAACCTTGAACCGTGTAGAGTAGGCCTATTTGTTCGTGTGCTTATAATAACAACTTTATATTGTCACAAGACTGGCGCCGCCCATTTCTCCTAAAGAGAATTAAACAATGATCAAATATTTCAATTTAAATAGACTACCTGCTTACGTGACTCGGGTGGAACGCCTGTATAGACATTTAATGGGCTCTATTTATATCCTGTCCCAACCCTGTTTATTGTTGGTGGCGAATCAATCCACGTGACAGTTCAGTCGTTCAGCTGAGTGTTCCTTATGTGCAACTGCTGTACCTTGCTTATGTGAAAGGATAGGCGGGCTACTAATTAATATCGTGTAGTCTAATGCCCTCTTGTGGAGAAAATGTGTAAGAAGCGGGTTTATGTAGCAGATGAGCCTATGGGGTCCACCCGATGAAGGACTGGTCGCTGACCTTGGTTGATCAAGGGACAGAAAATGTTTACCACAAATTTGTATGCAGTGAGGAGTGCGTTTAAGATATTATGTTGATTTAAAAGCATAGTTATAAGGACATGCACAAAACAATTTATAGAATTGTAATCAACTGTCAGGAATCCCCCTCTTACAACACATAATTAGTCTTATTATATTAAGACAGAGAATGTAAATTCAAACAGTTCCATCATGATCAAAACAAACATATCTGATAAGCGATTTGCTTTTCCAAACATGCATCAGGAATACTCAATTTACACCTAATAATTACATTGAAGGGTAGGCTACTGCCAAAGTATATAACCAAGATAAGTTAACAATAATGAGGCCATGTCTAACAAGTCTAATGAGAGGTGCTACTCTCAGCCTCTTCGGTTGTTGCTAGGAGGCCCGACCAATCATATGCGCTGCTACGCTTTCCAAGTAATTTGTGGGCAGGAAATACATGACATCATACACAGATCCGACCCCATCTAGAAGAGAGTGAAACATATTATCTCACTGCTACAGCAAACAGCAATTCGACCCGTGAACCGTTTGCATTGGAATGCTTTCCCTTCCGTTATATAGGCCTGTAACCTCTGCCACATTTGGATTGGCCATAGTGTCCCGGTCGGTCCGGTCTGTAACAGACTCTGGGAGGGGCGTTTTTTACGCACGGGAATGGCGGTGTGGGAGGCAGTATCTGCGGAGTGGCAGAAAGATGGGGGCATAACAGATTAACATCTCTGTCCCCTGCTTTCGTTTTGCATTGTGTTTCCGTATTCGTCTCCCGTCATGGATCCAGAGAAAACGTTGACATTCTGCCTTGGTTTAAAGGCTGAGGAGGTACGACACTATTAATGCTACGATGTCTCTAATAATGCATGATGTCAACAGCTGGGTTACAATTAACTCCAGGGGAACATGCTTTTATTGGCCTGTTTATAGTTGACAACCACCAACGGTGTAAGAAAACTATGTATTCTGGGGAAGGGTATTTGATAAGAATTACATCTGTGAATTTCGACGTTGGATATTTTGACAGATGTGTGACTGCATCATTTCAAAGGCATTGCATATATTTTGAATATTAGCCTAACATTACATGGTTTTCAGCTTAATTTGACGTGGTCAAGAAACATGGTATCGAATGTTTTTCCGGGCGTTAGGGTCAGTTACTTGTTGACGATATGTGTTGTGCAAACTGCTGTTCCATGAAAAGTTAATTCCCTCATTCATTTGGACCTTGTGGAGAAAATGGTGTAATGCACCAAATAACTAATTATATTTTATGCCTGCCATAATTAAAAGAGCTTTTATTACCAGATACTGGTAATGAAAGTGAATAGCTCCCAGACACTAGTAAATAATTTACAGTTGCTTGGTGATGCTATATCAACACTGAATTAGGTTGAAGTACAGCACAACATTTAATTTGTTGTGATTTTCAATAATAACTTTCTGCATATTATACTGTAGCAGAAGCAAAGCTGACAGTGAAAGTGACTCCACTAACACAAGGCTTTACAGACTTTAGCTTTCTCATTGCTCCAACATGTTTCACCGTCATGTTGGCTGCAGTCCTGGGTAACACACAATGTGAAAATACATCACACTCACTTTTTTTCTCAAATGACATTCAGCACATGTGCTGCTAACACACTTAAAACACATACACGCACGTGAATATGCTGGTGGAGTTAACTGTGTCTTGGCTATAAATCACTTGTGGTTTCAGGGGACTTGTAAGGGATGTGTATGGTGGGCCTATACCACAATACCTCTACCACACATCTATGTTGTCTGTGAATCTGACTGAGAGTGTGATTGAAACACAAGCAATACAGTTTTAAGTGTTAACATCTCGCTCATTATTTTACATTGTGAAGGGGAGTTACCAGGTCAGCTTGGATTTGATCACATTTTGTACAAGTGAAACATCTGATGGTTGCATTTGTTGGAGCATTATAACAAAACAAGAAGTAGGTCAGCTCATTAGAAAAGAGCTAAACAATTATTACATATATTTATGTATCAATAATGACTAGTATTCAAGTTCAAAGTTCAATCACTTGACAATCAGTTCAGTTTTAGTTAGAGTCCTTAAGAAACTGCATTTCATTCTAGTACGGACATAGTGCTCTCTGCCACCATCAAATCCATTTCTGGCATAAAACTGAGGTTTTTGGCCTATTCCCTTCTTGCTGTAGTGCACTGTTTACATTGAAGCTCTTTGTATTGGCATAGACTGAATCAACATAGTAGCATAGTGAAATAATATAATAAATGTATGCGCTGGGTATATGAAGGGCTTATTTCATGTATGTAATAAATAATTCACATTATTCCAGCTGTTAGTACTGGCAGTGTTTCCCAAAGTATGGTTAAGTAGGGAGGAGAGTGCTCTTCAATGTAAGAGGAGAATTTGGATTGGGAAGTTGGATTGTGAAGTTGCAAAGGGTTGCATATAGGGTTGCAAGATTATATTCTACAATTCTACAATCTATATTTCTACAATGCTTATTTCTTTTGAGATGTTTGTGATGTATTGGGGGGTTGCGATAACATTATGCGGACTATAAAGCCAGAAGCTAGCAACGAGTAACAAGCAGACAATGAGTCCTCATTGCTGCAGGCCCAGTGTATAAACAATAACTGGGTAAGCCCAGGGGACTCCATGCTTGTATTGTCTCTGACAATGGCCTTGGTATAGCAACAGAGAAGAGAAATAGGCATTTTCCCTTTACTTCAATGCAACAGGCACGTGTTACTTTTACAGTGGAGTGATTGACACACAGTTATGCATGAGATGAAATAGTTTGAGGCTATATGGGGATAATCATCCAATATCTCAGTAATTTACATTTGTCATATGCCCTTCATTGATTGTATAAAAAAGGCTCAGCCTCATGTTTCTGTAGGTAATTCTATGTGGTTATCATTTGTTGCTTGGCCTGCTGAATGCCTTTTTTTTTATTCAACGTATATGTTAAACAAATAATACTTCCAAACTGACTTGTTGCCTGATAATGTATATGTGATTGTTTAACTTTGAAAATGTATGAGTGTGTGTGTGACAGAGAGAAATGCTATGTGGGGATTTCTATCTGTTGGTGCAGTGGTTCTCAGTTTGCTATCTAAAGATCCATAGTGGAGAAAACTCAGTAAAATGTTATTGTCCTTTAGTATCCTTGAAAGGTCAGGGACAGGGCAGAGTTTTTTTTACTGAGCACTTACTTCACTGCAGTAGGAGTCTACATGGAGTATGACACAGCATGCAGGTGAACACAAAAACAGTTTCTGAAAACAGTAAATCCAGGCAGCAAACATCCTTGAAAATGAGATCAGATTTTCCAAAGTGGCTAATATATTCTTGTCAAGCTTGCAATTGTCAAGAGCCAGTAGTCATGTTTGGTTGAGGTTTCAATACTTGTCTTTTCTCAACTCAGTTAGCTTTATTGGCATGACATACTACAGTTTGTGTTGCTGTTGCTGTTAAGAATTCCATTAAATAAATTATCATATGTATATTAACCCGTGACGTACTCAAAAATCTCGTATTTGGCAACACGGCGGTGCCATCTGATTGTGTATGATTTGTGTGTTTTTCAATTGGCATTGCTGTGTGTATTTATTTATTTATTTATTATTTATTTATGTATTTATGTTGTTTTTCATGCCTTTTAACCCTCCTGTTGTCCTTGGGTTTCAAACACACACCTTTTTGTGCCCAGCACAAGCAGTGTCCAGCAGTGCACATCATATGTCTGTGTAAGATGTAGAATTAGGTTTAGCGTTTCTATCTGCCACAAAGAGCTAGTGATTTGGGTCATTTTGACCCAGAGGACATCACAAGGGTTAAACTAATACAGGAATAGTCATAATAAAAACAATTTAGGTGTTATTGAGTTATTGAGATGTTACTGAGTGAATGATATAAATGGTGAAATATGAAATTATTAAGTATACTATAGGATTTATTTGAGCAGTTTAGTGGGGCAGCCCCTGTGAGGATGCAAACTGAGTTTGGCATGTATATTAGGCATGTCTGTAGGCATGCCAGATTATTTCTGGTATTACTGGCTAATTATTAGTTCATTGCTACAAATAAATTATTGAATCTATTTGTTTGTATATTTAATTGTCTTTTATGTTGTTGCAAAAATGTCAGCTGCATTAACTTTCATTTGCCCTGTTCACCAGATGACCATGTCCCTGCAAGGATTGGATAGCACAGAAGCAGCTACAGTAAGGAGCTCAGTCAAAAAGTTTTATTGTATTTAACTTTTACTAACTTATCTAATCTACTTCTTCCGTAGCTCAAAATGTGTACAATATTCGTTTTATTTCATTCTTTACATTGAAAAACAATGAATAAAAATGTTCGGGTTCATTACATGCAGGGGCCATGGGATTATTAATACCAAACAATCAGTGTGCAGAACAAAATATCCATATTGCTTTTTAATAGAACCAATGCCAAATTCCGTTGTTTAATGACTTCTAACAATTGTGAAATAGAATCTAGATAAAGAGAAACTAAAATTCTTAAAATTGTCACTTTTTTTTAGGTGTCAGTTTCTCAGAAGGACACCGGCATGGGGACAGTTAATAAGGTAGGAGATAATATTTTGTGTTTCTTTTCTGATTGGTTACACCTGAAACAAAGTGATTTTTGCTGTGTCTAGGTAGGGGGTGATGAACAGAAGAGGAGCTGAGCTAGCAGCTTGTGCCTTTTAAATGTGACTGTTGATTAAGTTTACCAATCACATTTTGGTATGCAGTTGTTTTGTTTGTGTTGAGCGGATCAGAAGTATTTTATAGTTTGAACAAGACATTCAAACTATAAAATGCCAAAACAATATAATGTATAGTAAGTCAAATAAAATAGGTAATAAACTAAGGTGAAGGGGAAGCAAGGGTGCCAATGTTCTTTCTTAGTATGCTAAGTTCTTGCTTTGCAGAGCTGAATGATGTTCCTTAAAAATAGGATAGCAGAAGCTACAGTAGCAAGAGCGTTATAAAAAATGGAAAGGGAATGAACACTGTCTTGTTCTTCTACTGTATTTTACATTGATTGTAATGTGGCATTTTGTCCACTAGGTGGTGAAGTACCAAGGGAGTTCTGGAATTCAGCCTGTGGTCAGTCCGAAATACTGCCCTGGAGTAAACAACTATCCAGGCTACCTGTGTGAAACAGGGCACTGCTGTGGAGAAACTGGCTGCTGTACCTACTATTATGAACTCTGGTGTAAGTCACTGTATTGGATTCCCTTCCTTTGTTTGTTTATCAGGGCAACTTTTATTATAAAATTATACATTATGAGTCCTAGTTGGATTTAATTGATACGGTTCAGCAGGTGATCAGAGCTTGAAAGAACACCAATATACAGGGATAGTTTGGAAAAGTAATGCAATCCTAGAATCACATCCTCCTTGTTCACCCTTTTCTCTGGAGCAAGGGGTTCACAGTTCTGTTCTCAGCAGGGTTCTGGCTGCTGTGGACGGTTCTGATCCTCTTCAGCTGTTTCTGTGCCTACCGCCACCGTCGGGCCAAGCTACGGATCCAACAGCAGCAGAGACAGAGAGAGATCAATCTGATTGCATACAATGGGGCCTGCAACTACCCTGCCTCAACACTGGACCTCAGTATGTTAAACTCTTTAACAATAATAGTCAAATACTGTTTCATATACGCAGAAGTTAATCAGAATCAGAAGAACAAGTTCATTATTTGTAACAACTAAAATGTTTGATTGTTATTATGTGTGGATGGAGGTGCGTTCAAAACATGGTAGTTTCATGTAATAGGTCAATTCAACAAAATAGCAGATACACTCTAGCCACGCGACGCCAACAGTGCTAGCTATTAGAATCATATCTTCATATCCTGCCTGTTTAGCAAACTGATGAAACATGTTATATTTCCAATGTTAAATTGCAAATATCACTTTCATATATATCTGTCCAAATAGTTCCAGTGGAAAGAAAACTTGCCACTCATGTGTTGTTGTTGTGTAACAGCATTGTTGTAGTTAGCCCTCCTGTTGTCCTCCGGGGCAAACTGACCCAAGGCACTACCTCTTTGTGGCAGATGGAAGGCGTCATTGTAATTCTACCGCTTACACAGACACATGATGTCTATGTAAGCCATCAAAACATAAGCAGGTGGCGCCATCTGTTGGCGTAAGGGAGGTCTACCACCATGTGATTTGCTGTGTGTCAATAGGCTTCCTGGCCTCCTTCAAGCTGCCCTCCTATGAGGAGGTGGCAGCGCAGCCCACCACCCCTCCCCCGCCGTACAGCTCCGTCTTTGCCCTCCAAGGAGGTGCCATGGGAGGCCCGAGCTCCTCCTCCTCCTCCTTCTACCCGGCCAACCGCCACCCGCACCCCTGCCCCCCCTACCTGGGCCCCAGTGGCATGGCCTCCTCCCAGAGCTCCGACAACTACACCAGCTGCTCCTGCGAGTCGTGCTCCCTCACCTCCCCCTCCAGCACCTCCTTCGTGTCCACGCCCAGCGAGGCCTTCTCCGTCAGCAGGGTGGCGTCCCCCCCGGAGCGGCCCGTCTTCCCCCCGGCCCCGCTGCGCGCCCCTCCGCCGCCCGACCTGATCCCCGCCTCCGCTCCGGACGTGGTGCCGAGGGCGGGGCCGGCGTCCCGCGGGGGCCGCTACTTCCCGCCGCTCAACCCGGAGGGGCGCCCGCCGCCGCGCCTCTCGCTCTCCCCGCTCCTCCTCTCGCCTTCCGACCCGCCGCACTCGCTCCTCCGCGCTCTCCTCTACCCGGACCCCCGGGGGGAGGAGGCGGGGGGGCCGCCCCCGAAGCCCGCGCCCCTCCCCTCCGGCGTGGACTTTCTCCAGCGGCGCGGCGCCGAGCGGAGGCGGGAGGTGGGGGGGCGGCTGGTGCCCGCGGAGGAGGCGGAGTATGAGGAGGACGAGGAGGAGGAGGAGGAGGAGGAGGATCATTTCCGCCACCGCCGGCTGACGGGCGACTCGGGCATCGAGGTGTGCCGCTGCCGCGTCAGGCGGGAGGAGGGGGAGCCGGAGAGGGGGCGCGGCGAGGGGGAGGCCGAGCCTCCGCTCCACGACAGCGCCGACTGCTCGGTGCGAGCGCGGGCCGCCGCCCGGACGCCGCTCCCCGAGGACTGCGCCGCCTCCTCCTCCTCCGCCATCGCCAAGACAACGGAGGCCGTTGTGGTCGTCGTGGAGAATTCCTGAGCCGGTCAGCCGACATGAATGTGGGGAGAGCTTCAGCTGAGCGGCTGGGGGCGCGCACGTGGTGACTGTTGTTGCGTTATGTCCTTTTCCCGCCTAGGAGAGCGCGGCCATCGCACCAGCGGTACACAATGCTCACGGGTGGCTCTGTGGCGTCCCCTGCATCTTCCTGTCCTGCTGACGCCACCAGGGGAGGAGCAGAAGCTTGCTGAGGGCTACAGTACAGTAGCTGTGGCTCACTGTCAACAGTTCCTCTCTTGACTACACCGTTCCTCCCTTCCGTGCTGTGTCTCCGAGGAGTTGTGTTTTATATCAGTAGCTCCTTGATGTTGGATGTCATTTGTGATTGGGCTGTTTGGCCTCTTAACCGGCCTTATGTAACCACAAGAAGAACATTTGCTTAATAGGTAATGTTACATTTCCAAAGCCATGCAACATTCATTTAAATTCCTACAAAAATAAGGCACCTAGCTGGATTATACAGGCGTGTGTCTTATTCCAGACAGATTAATCATTGTCCATGAAAATCTATGAAGCATGTATCTTCTAAGATAGGTCCTGATATCAATAATGATGAATTGACTGTTTTCTGATCCATTGTTACTGCTCACTTGACTGTTACTGCTCAGCCAAATAAAAAGTACACACATTTAGTGTCCTATTAGTCCTCTCATTGTTTTTATTTTATCTTAAATTGACAAATATCTTGAATATTACTAGTTTTGAAGATCACATGAATAACATGTGAGTTGTAGTTTTTGTAATTTTGCTTTAACTTCCCTTTTCTATGGTTTCTGTTAGAGGCAATAATGGAATCAATTAGATACAATTGTGACTAATTGAAAGGCTGTTTTCTTTGTGTCTACTGTATCTCCCTGAAGGACAGCAAAAATGTATAAACATTGTGTGTTTTAGCTTTATGATGGTTATCATGATTATCCATTGTTTGAGACTGTTATATTTAAAAATGTTATATTATTATTACCTTTGACTTTGTATTTAAAGTATCTGAACCAATATGTACTAGGGCGTAGGTCATCCTCATGCCATGTGGTCTGACTCTCTTATGGACTGTTGAATTGGAATGAGGCAGGAATATGAAGCCTTATCCTCATTACCGATTCTGAATGTAGTGTTTATGCATTTAAAAAAAACTTTTACATAGACCTTGCAAGGCATGATACTTTATGGAAATTTGTTCAAGAAAAAAGGCAGCTCACACTGTCTCATGTTAGGTTTTACAGAAAATGGCATATCGTATGATTTTTTTTTAAATATACGATTTTTCAAGTTTAAAATTAGAGCTATGATGATGTTTTACTACATTTTACATGTGATTGGTATTGTGGCTGAACATGTGTTCACTTCTTCAATACAACACAGTTTTACATTCATTATGTTTGAACAGATGCTTAATGGCTAAGCAGAGTCTAGCATTCCATCATAACATCATATTTTTGTTATCACATAGTCTATGAATAGAACAGTAATGCCATTAATTTTCATTAGCTAATGATGCAGCCTTAATGGTGCAATCTTTCTCCTCACATACAGTAGGACTAGGACCTAGAGAGACAAAGTTGTATATCATACATTGTGTTGCTTTATCTATTGTAGTTATTTTAAGCCAAATGTATATTCAGTGCTGTTACTTGATAGCAACCGTTGCTATGGGGATTTGTCTGCTTTCTTTGCTCTGTGAAAGCTTTGAAAGTTATTGGCTATTTGCCTAATTCCCGAATGGACCCAATTATTGTTGCATCAGTTGCATCAGTTCAGCTTTCTGGTGCTTTTTTTTCATAACCTACAAAGTGTGTGCTTCAATTTGGTCAAGTTATGAATGTTTCTGACATCTACTGTGTCCTGTGTCAGTAAAATTAGAGTAGGCCTGTGAAAAAAGAAACAATTCATACTCATAACATATCATCCGAAAAAGCCTGTTGGCTACACAATACGTTTTGGAAATCTAATGGACCCAATGTCCATTATATATCCTGGCTTTCTCACTGTCTTACATACATTGTCTCTTTCAGTAAATTGTGCCTAGATTAAAATATATTTTCTTTTAGCCAGTCATTTGTGCTGCTATGTGTGTGTTTTCTGTCAGTTGTGTATAGTTGTATACCAAATGCGGAAACATTTTCTAGCAGTGCTATATATTCTCTTCATAAAATATATTAAGTACATAGTAAACGTGAGGCTTGCAAAAATAGTATTGAGCAATAGAATAGTACAATTTCTCCTTAATCTAGTCAACACTAGTTGAAAGGATATTACATGTTATGAAAATTACATTTACCTCTATTGATTCAACCTGTGCTGGACT
>JAODUG010007342.1:0-27588 GCA_027564795.1 Aphredoderus sayanus | reverse complement strand
ATATATATACTGTATTTGAAAACATTCACCTGGGCATTTGATCATTATCTATACAGTGTAATTATCATTCACACCAGCTAATGGTTTGCGATTAAAACACATTTTTAATTGTATGTACAGTAGGCCTTGATCTTGTATGAACAGGCTGACACAGCAGCCTATTCTACTGGAAGGTTTAGTTTAGCATCACAAGTATTCATGATATGGCGCGTTTCAGGCGGGTTCATCCTCGACAGAGAAGGGAAAGATATTAGGCCAGAAACTAGAGGGACTGTGGGAGGTTTGCGTGAAGGAATAGCAGTAGGGGTGAAGGAACTGCTGACGTCGTTCACCTTCTTGTAAAAGATAGTTTCAGAATCATCGACTGAAAGGAGGAAGGATGGAGGGGAGGGTTGGAGGCGTGGTAAAAAATGTATAGATCACAGTCCGATGATTTGTGATGTTTTTCAGAGATGTCATGTAAGACCAGGTCACTTCACGGTCTTATACACACAATAGGACACAGTGCTATATAAAGTCTATAATTACAGACTGAAAAGTCTTACAGGAATGTTCTAGATCCATGTTTCAGTATATACAAATATGAAAGGGTGCCTTACTCAGTTGCTTTCTAAAGCAGATTGTTTCGTGCAGTCTGAGCTAATGACCTTATAATCAGATACTGACGAAATTAGATGGGTCCGAGATAATAGGCACAGGCAGTTTCAATTACTCAAAGCATACACTCCATAACCCTCCATAGAAGGGTGAGAAAGAACAGGGTGTAGTTTGATTAGAAATCGCCTGTGTAATAATCGCTGACGCCAGTGCATGTAAAAGTACCAGGTGACTTGACGCCTTGACATGACATGACAAGGAACAGGCTTGTCAAGTGTCAAGAGTCTTTGTCAAGTAGAAGTAGATTATTGCTCGAAGTTAAGAGACTCATTGCCTGTACAGTATGTATGTATGTATGCTTTTAATACAGTAGGCATATACTGTAGTACCACTTTCAGAATAGTCATCACTTTAGGAAATGAGCTTAAAGGATGTACTGTAAACAAGGGGAAAACAAAACAAACTAAGCCTACAATGTTTTTCTCATACTAACACATTTTATTGTTACTAGTTTTTTTACAATACAATACAATTTCTTCCAAGGTAAGTGCTGCTGTTTATTTACAGTTGTTATGAGTGGGAGAGGGAAAACATTGCAGGTTTTCATTTTCATAGACTGTGTTGATGATATCGACGATATGAAAATATGCTGGCTTTTTATTTTTATACAAAAAAATAAATAAATATTTAACATTTGGTTTAAGAAGGAAAGAAAGGCCCAAGTTCCAGGTAAGATATCTTTGTAGTCAGACTGTGAGCACTAGCACATAAATCCCAGTGAGCTGCTGAGGAGACAGACTTGCGTTGTGCACGTAAATGTGGAAAACAAACACTTCAAAATGAGTGTGAAAGCAGCCTTTTCTAACCGAAGCTTTGCTGCATTATTAATGGTCACCCTGAGAGCAGGGAGGAGGTGGGTGAGGTGCGGGAGGGGGAGAACGAAGGAAAGATAGAACAAACGGAAAAAATAAAGAAAGATGATCTCAATTGAACTCGTGCGATTGATTCACCCCACCTGCAAGCACACACACACACATACTGGCACAATCACATACAGTACCACCATTCCAGCCCCATCTGTGCCTGTGCCTGCGCTTTAAGCCCTATAAAGGTATACCCAAATCTGCTACACCTGAAGCCAGGAGCTATTTGCGTACCCTGTGAATTATTCAGGAAATTCAGACATTTAACAGTGTTCTGAACAAACTGCAAAATTGATTGCACAACTTTTTGCATAACATCTGACCATTTCTTTCTCTCTCTCTCTCTTTCTTTCTCGCTCCATATTATCGATCTCTATCCTAGTCCTACACAAACATGCATTTATAAAATTAATAGTTAGCGTTTGTGATAATGTGACCGCTGCTAATGTATTTGCTGCATTTAGGGCTTGTCTCTGGTTGTCTCCAGTTGAAGTGCTGAATGCATTAGAACAGGAAGCCTGAGGCGCGGCACTGAAAATAGGTCACGGTCTGGGGTGTAGTAGGCGCTCTAAATGGTTTGAGAGGAGATATCGCTCTATTTATCTCCTGCAGTTGCTAATGATTTGCAGAGTGTAAATGATGTGCAATCCAAGTAAACCGGTTTTTGGCTGTGTGTCGCATATCTCCTCCATCATGCTCTTCAAGGCATTTGATTTTGTGGTGCTTAATTGACACCCAACTGGAACTGCATTTGGTTGCAAGTGCCTTGCCGTGCTGTGTCTGTCACATCTAGTCAGAATCTTTACCCACCTGGCTCTGGATTTGAACCATAAACCTTGCAATAGCTTATTTAGCCAATGGGCTGCCTCCTGCCTGATTCACTGGTAGCTCACATGCTAATGTACTGTATCCACAACTAAAATCCTGATAATTCATTTGGCTGCTACTGGACCTTTCAGGATGTGTGCAGGCCTGCTTGATTGACATCTCCAATACTTTTCTATGTCAGTTTTGTTCCACCTGTTAAAGTGGGACAACTGTCAACTTCTTTACGACTGCAGCATGTCTAATCAGTTAGACTCAAAATACCCTTGTGGGTGTGCAGGGTCATCAAGAGCCTTCTGGGAAATTGTATCCATAATACCAGATTGGGTCATATCATGGCTCATTTTCAACAGAATTATGTCTATTCCCCCATGTTATGAGATAACCTGAAATACTGTAAAGGTAATGTGTTCGTTTGAAAACGTATTAAAGGAGCAGAGCTGGTAGCAGAGGTATGAGAAATGAGTCCCTCATGTGTTATGTCCTATTATATGCTGATGTTAGCAAGACACATTGGTGGTATATCTTTAGCTAAAGGTACAATGGTTATTAAAACTGCTACAGACAACCTGCTGAATATTTCTGCAGTATAGAAACAGATGTATAGATGTTTTTCTTCAATTAATACAACTTAGTGTGCCCCAGCCTATAGCAGGGCCAAGCAAGACTAATGATAGTTAAAATATATATTCACCACCACCCTGTACAACCCAAACCCAAGTCATAATGATCATTTAATGCAACAATCTTGTCCATAGGGTGTCTAATCACAAATGGAGGAAAAACCTTAAATGGACTCAGGCATTATGCATGTTTACGCTACATACTGTATATAAGTACCCTGCTCAAAACAA
Source organism: Aphredoderus sayanus (assembly GCA_027564795.1). Taxonomy (NCBI): domain Eukaryota; kingdom Metazoa; phylum Chordata; class Actinopteri; order Percopsiformes; family Aphredoderidae; genus Aphredoderus; species Aphredoderus sayanus. Next base: position 24,389 of record JAODUG010007342.1, on the reverse strand, counting down.
TAGGTTTTAAAATATATGATAGGCTAGATCATAACTACTATTCATAAATGAGTTTGTTGTTTAAAGCGTGTCAGGATTTCAGGAGGCACAGCCATTTACCCCTAAATTATTGCTCTCAACCCTGAGTGTCTTGCCGTTGCTATTATTAACTGTTCTATTCTATTTATTTATGTATACAGTACTTGCCTCAGCACCTTTCATTGCTATGACCCAATTTACCTCTGTCTCCCTTTGCACTGCACCCCACCATAGCTCCCTCCGAGGTGGCCTCAGGGCTCCCACCACATGTCTTTATCCACGCAGGGTGCAAACACTAACTCTGAAAGCTATTCCTCTTTATTTCCCTGGAGCAATGTAGCGAGTGCGATTTGAGTACCCAATAAAAGAGAGATTTAGTTTCCGCCATTGGAAAAAAAAGCGATGTCTCAAACTTCACTGTCTCCATTCATCCTCTCACATCAAGCCTCCCGCCATTACTGCTGTTCATTTTGGTCTGTGATAAATCACAGTTTTATTGTGAATCTACGGTACGATGCATGGAGTCCATAATGGAATCTTCTAATACTCAAACCTGCACAAGTAGTAAGACGCTCCTGCCATAAAGTTTTAAGTACAACACTTGCGCTGTTTCATAAAGTTTTTATTTTATTTTTCTCAACATATATCTTCATCTCTTGCTTGTAGAGAAGGATATGAATGGATATGAATTCTTTTTTCTTTTTTTTTTTTGGCAGTAGCAAAAGTTTTGGGCCACAATTCTTACCAAGGTTTTGTTTGAGCGTTTGCTTGCTTCTAAACAATCAGAGTCCAGGCTGACAGATGACTTTAGAGGAGATGTTTAAACCCGACACATCACACACATCCATCCATCCCACTACCTGTCTGTCTTTCCTTGTCTCGTAGCGCTGTGTGGGGAGAGACGGGGAGCAATGTAGAGAGCCACGATGAGGCAATAAAAAATAGATATGTTTTTGTGTTGTGCTTCAGGGCATGACTATCAATCCATCTTCTGCAGGTATGCCAAACAGCATCACTCTTCCCTTTTACCTCTTCGCGGAACAAAAACATTTGTTTTCAGAAATCAGAGAGCAGCCTAAACTTTGCGATCTTGGAGACAATGAAACAACACCTGCTGTCGAATAGAACTTATAGCTGTAGTAAGAGATAGGAGAGATTGTGTTTGTTTCATCATGTGCCTTTATCTTGGGTGAGCAAGATATGTCATGTACTGCATGTCATGTGCAGTGGAACAGAACAACAAGATAATGAAACCTTGAGAAGTACATCAGTGTTTCCTACTATACAACTACAGTAGATGATTTAGATTTTGTTGGGTGCCTGAGTAAAGGATGTCGGACACTCCACGATTTATGCCCAGATTTGGCTATGTAGATGAAACCATCCCCTCTGCTGCCTTCTTACTACTACTGTATCAAATACTACTAGAGATCATGTGTTCCACCCATCTCTAACCCTCCCCTATGGAGGATGAGGCAGTGTAATGTTATATGCTTCTTATTGTCAACAGCCAACAAAATATGAAAACCTATCCCACTCACAATTATTGTCCATCCTGCCATGATCAGACACAGCTCATAACACACAGTACTCCATAGTGTAAAGAAGACAACGAAGATGAAGCTGCTTCCATCTTTATGTTAATGAAGTATGTTGACCAGAGCTGTGCTACTGCTCTGTGACGTGTTTGGACTACAGTGGAAAGCCACGTCTTCCAGAATATGAACGATATCTGATCTGACACTGGCTCATCCAGGTGACACATTAGTTAATTTGCATACAGTACAATTTGACTACACATATAGCTTTTGGCACAGCCCCACCAGCAGATCGTTAAAAACAAGACAGACATCTGGCTTCCTGTCAAGAGTGGAAGATTAATATATGGAGACTTTTCTATTTTTCTAGGATATTTCGATTGTCACTGCTTTCCCTGACCTCTCGTGTGATACAGTGGAGAGGGCGGGGGAAGGCAAGCCAGGGCAACTCTCTCTGGCAGTATCTGAGCCACGAGTGCATTGAAGTGTGCTTCTCAGGGAGACATAAAAGCAATTCCACCTCCACCACTACTGTTTAAGCTTGAAACGCAGACAAGGTGGATGAGTAACAGGAAATAATTCTATGAAACTGATAATGTATAGCCTATAGGCTACTCATTTATAAACGCTCTCCCAACACTTTTAAGAGCTACTGTACATGTTTCATGGCAGTGTTGGTGACGAGGAAAGTCGCTAATGTATGCTCAGAAAGTCGCTAGATTTGTCACTAGACACTACTGATGATTTTCAGTCAGTTTAGTTCACACAAAACACCTTTGTCCTAAATTATTAATATGAACAAAATATTTTAATAAAATACACATACATGTTTTTGTGGTGTTTTTTTGTGATACAGTACCTATTAGCTTCTGCTCAATATTGGCTATGATTACTGGCTTGGGGTTTTGATATAATGGACGATGTCAGCTTCAGTATTATAATGAACAGAAGTGTTTTGTAGATTCAGCACAAGTGAGAGCTACTGTAGTGAGAGGGAGGGTGTACGGGGAGCTGTTCCTGTAATGAACTGAATTACTTATCCCATAATAGTCGCTGCTCAGAATTGAATGAAATAAGAAGAGCACTGAACATCCGCTCTATGTGATGTACCCATTGTGCTTGAATAGTATTAAATGCATTATTAGGGTTCATTAATAAGAAAGGCTGGGCATACTGAAGATACTACTTGTATTGGCAGTGGTTCAGTTGGTGGAGCGGGGTGATAGGTGATAGGTAAGTTGATGGTTCAAACCCCTCTAACTCTTGACCTGAAGTGTCAAGTTGTCCCTGAGAAAGACACATAACCCTAACACCACCCGGTGGGTTGACACCACCATTGGTGCATGTATGGGCTAATTTGTAAAGACCTTTGAGTGGCTGTAAGGTTTGAACAGTGCTGTCCAAATGCAATCAATTTAACATTACAATGTAGCCAGGTTTTATCCTGCGTTTATATAATGCAGTCACATCGCAGATCTCCACTGGACTACCAAAAGGCAACTTCACTTGCACTTGTATGGAATTGGGAAGAGTGTTTATGCAACAGGATGTTAAGTGTAACATAATGTTCTGTTTCATAATTTATGAATAACTCATTCTTGTATGGATTTTGTCACCCTTTCTCTCAAGGGTTTGAAGGGCCTGATGGCAGACCACTGGCATTAACCCAAGGCTAAGTATTGTTGCCTTAAAGTGCAATCTTCTATTGCGTTACTGCTCCGCCAGAACACCACCATTTCTCACTCCACAAGAGTGGGTGGGGTAGAGAACAACAAACGAACACTGCAGGATAAGGAGTAGAGAGGAATGCGAAGCACTTAGCACTTACTGTAGACTGTAGGTGTTTTTGTAACACTGGCTTATCAGTGGAACATGGAGACTCTGTATTCACCTTGACATGAGCTTGACTTGAGTTTAATAAATAATTGTTGTGTTGAATGTTTATTGATTATTTACTCAACAAGGGAACTAACCAAGTCTAGTTTAACAACTAAACAAGTTTTACAGTGAATGTTTGATTTTGGTGGAAATAGTTGCAAGCATTAATTGCACTAATTTGTCGTACTTCTGTAAAACCTGAGAGCAGCCCATTTAAAGGCTACACCAGTAAATATTAAAATATTTAATTTGATAACAGACAAAGCCTGGCTTTTTACAATTTCACTGCATCACAGATTGACATATTTGTAAAGTATACAGTATACTGTATCAATCTAAAACCTTCCTAAAATCACTCAGAAATATTTGTGCTGTCCAATCAAAACACGTCTTACCCAGTAGACATCTGCTCCTGGCTATACTTTTGAGTTGCACTTAATGTTCCCAAAAAATAAATAAAACAATCAGAATCTGTCCATCTTCAAGGGCCTGGATTATCCTCCATACTGTGCACAACTACAGGAGATAGTGAAATACCAGGACATTATTAATAATCACAAGTGCCAATGCCTGGAGAGCTAGCCCTTTCAAGACTAGTCAATGATCCGATTAGCCATTCCTTTTTTAGCAGCTGAAACCAATCAAAGAAGCTGACAGCGTTTAATCACTTGATACTTTTATCATTTCATTACTTGGGAGTCTACATTTTTTGTGGGTTGCTTGATTTATGCTTTTCATGTAAGTACTGGTAGTATTGAAGTTTCACTTACAGTATGACTATCTCCCTCACACAGACCTGTTGTGTGGTGATGAGTGCAGAAGTTATTGGTGGGATCATGTTACCATGTGCCTGGCTAATAGCTTACAGGGTCCAAAGTGTGAGGAACAATAGCTCATAAGGATGATGAGAAGCCATCATTTCTTTAATTAGAAAAAGGCATTCATCTTCAGTAATGTTTTCTGCTTGCCTATGAGTCTCCTTAGGGGATACTCCCACTCATAATTCTACTTGCCTACCTTCCCTATCTGTTGTAAGACAATGTAAGAGCAGGGGTGCACACAGTAATGTTATACTGTATGGGGGGTGGGGGGTGTTATGTCAAACAGGGAGAAATAATGTAGTGAGTAGGGTGACTGCCTTTCAATGGTTAGACTCTGTCCCATTGATGTGTCCTTCAATAGTTACACTCTTAAACCAAGGAATGAATGTAAATCTGAGACAGCCAACCATACACAAAGATTCTCATATAATAGGTAGCACATAATCTGTGTTGGAGAGCACAGAGCACATTGTCTATAGAGTGTGCTAATCACTGATAAATATGTTGCTATTATTTAGACTGTTGTGTATGCTAGTTATCTAGTAAGCTTTCTAAGTAATCAAATAATTCATAATCAATAAGACATTTTTGACATAAAACAAATAAATCTGGCTCCTAAAAATTATATTTTTTCCAGTTGTGTGGTTGGACAGGGCTGGACAAATTTAGAAATCTGCCTCACATTAACCAAAATTCCTTGCTGAAAAACATGGCGTAAAATAAAGAAGTAAGATATTTCCCAAGGTGTCACATTTCTGGACTGTAACCAATCATCTCTAACATGTCCTCATGTCCCAGTCAGATAGCCAAGTCATTCTGGGAAATATGAACTGAAACTTTAAATGTTCAGCTCGAAGGGAAAAAAGTCTGTCCAAAGTTACAATTGCACACTGGAATGACATGAGGGCTTTTAATCAAACTGTGGGGTTTTTACAGTTTACTGTAAACCCACAATGCAAATACATTTCCTTGATTTAAAATTCTGCATTGAATCAGACAGGAGTGTCTGGCCTCATGTGTACAATTCACCAAGTTCTAGTGAAGAAGGAATATTACAATAAATACCATATACTCACACTGACAACATGGGTTGAAAAAGATTTTGACTGCAGTTCCACTGAATATTGCGTCATAATCTCAATTGAGAAAATTCAGATAGCAGACTGTTATATTTCAGTGGGCTTGGGGTTAGACGGAATAATATTGTAGCCTAGTTATTACTCCAATAACTTTCCACCAAATACTATGTTGCATCAAAACCTATAGTCTAACAGACTTCTATCACTGTGAAATGTCACAAAAACAGAGACATTGGCAAATGCAAACCCACAAAACGTGTGGAAAATGCAGAATCTGTCAGACATATAGTCTATCTCTCCAGCTGAGTTTGATCTTCAAGTGCTTCCTCCACCAAGTATGATCCTCCAACATAATGAAATCTAGCTTTTTGATGAAAGGGAAATTGAGTTTCCCAGAATGCTTTGACTGGAAAGAGTGGTGGCCTAGCTGCATGTATGGAAGGTATTTGGCATTGTTATGGAGACAGATAAGGGATGCATTTTATCAAATGAACATCAAATTAACTTATTAAAGGGTCACTGATTAATGTGTTTGTCACATTTTAGACATGTTCGGAACCCCAGGCCACACCAACACAACCAGACAGGACAACTACAGAATGTATATAAATATAAACAAGCTTTATTAAAACTAGTTCACTGAAAGTTCAAAGTGAACAGTAGTAGACTCTTCCATTCTGTCAGTCCAGCGGGTACAGTATCATCATGTTCTATACGTTATTAAAGTCCAGTGCCAAGCATTACCGTGACTCTAAATAGAGGAACTCCAATCAGTGTTTTGCGCAGGTACATACTTAACACTTCCAGACTTGGCCCAAGGACAACTGGCTACAAGCAGTAGGCCTAGTTGGTGACGCGGCCAGCAGTACATAGTGGAAGTCAGCAGGGAGCTCGGGCAGCAGACCAGACTACAAAACGCAGTCGTGACGTGGCCAGCAGAGTGGACATTGGCAGACCAATGATAGAGAGATGATGAATTATAGCGAGAGATGGCTCAGACCATGGATTACAAACAGTAGTCAGCACCATGGCCAGCAGTAGTCAGTAACTCAGGCAATGGACAGCACACAACAAGCAGTAGTCCAACATGGCCAGCAGAACTCAGTAACTCAGGCAATGGACAGCACACAACAAGCAGTAGTCCAACATGGCCAGCAGTACTCAGTAACTCAGGCAGTGACAGCAGGCTACAAGGGGTAGTCGGTAACAAGGTCCATGAGGCCAGATGCAGTCAGTTGCCCGCATGCCTCGGGCAGCAATGTTTCAGATCCAGCCCCATTGCCCCTCCCACAGTCTCCTCTTCAGAATTCCATCCTTCCATCCTTTGTTAAGGGTTTCCAGCTCATGTGTAAACATTCAGTGGAAATACAATATGGGTGGTCTAATCATGACAACAAGCTAATGATAACAATAGGTTGGATACTACAATTAAGCACTACAGTCAATGAAGATCCCATCCTATGACAAGGCTATACTGGAATTTCCTACAAAAATTTTGTTTTGGTTTGAAACTCATTTAAGGAAAATGTCTCTATAATTAACACATTTAATACAAGGCATATTTTACTTATGGTTAGGAAACATACAGTATGGTGCCACTGAGTAATTTATCAAGGACAAGTGAATGTCATCCTGAACGACCATTGTGAACACTTCATATTGAAGAATATGTATTTCTTTCATGCATTTGTTAAACTAAGTTATGCCATACAGTATGTTGTGGTATACAGTATGTGCATACAATATGGCTGCATTGCCACTTAGTTCTCGGTCTCACCCTCTGTATTTTACCATGGCTCAGTTTGCTCTAATGGCTTCACTTTTGTCTACGCAAACAGCCTTTTCTCTTTTCCAGCAACTGCAATATGTGGTTACTATAGTCCTGGTCCCATGTGAGGAAGACAGGATACCCACCCCGCCAGAAGCAGGAGGAACTAATGAATACTACATGTACTGTTGTATATATGTAACCCAGACCTGACAGTGCTGCATTGTCAGCAGTGGACAATATCACACAGGAACACATAAATATACATCAAATATATATTGTAGGTAGACAGTAAGATACATACACAGGATAACGGGTGCATGTGAGCTAGAGAACACACACCACACAATCATATGAAGCAAATTATGTTGCACACGTTTCACTATGAGAGGTTTATGTGGTTTAATTAATGAGAGAGAGAGAGAAAAAAGGGAATACGAGAGCCTCTTCTTTAAATCCGGCACAGCGTATTCGTCATATGTGCCACTGATGAGCTCCAGCACAGACCCCTCTTCCTCTTAGAAACATAAAGGTTGAAAAGCATTAATGATTAATGCCTAAGGTGCCACCGCCTGTATTACCAGGCAGCTATGATAAAGTCTCCTGCACATGGTTGCAAACCCTGGGACCGCCACTGTTTGTTTGAGTTTGCCCACTACAGCCCCCTCTCCAGCCCCACCTCCCCTGCTCACGCTCAGCTGAAATATTGATCGACACTCATGCCTGTATTCGGGTCACACAGTTACACCAGCGAGCGGTGACATGCCTCCGGAGACCCTTGTGTGTCAAATTGTTGTTTTTTTGTTTTCCTGCTTCGTCTGCTGGACTGCAGCCAAAACTCATTAAAGCACAGCAACCAAATAATGCTCAATTCCAATTGTGTTCATTTGAGTTCAAACGACTGTATGTTTTTATATGCTCCCTCTACTGAAAGTAATTGTCATTTTAATGTTATCATAGCGCAAAATGCTGGCTTAATGGCAAAATCCTGGCTGTGTAAATCACACAAAATTAAATTAACACAGGATAAATATACTTTCATTAATCCAACATCAGAAATGAACTCAGCCATGGTTGAGTCACAGAATTTAGAATTCCTTTGAGGGTAAAGAGTAATTAAATACATTTTTACATTTATTCTCAAACCTGGCTTTGAAAAAGTCAAAAGCCTAATGAAAATACATGTATTGCTCTTGTGCACAAATATATTGCAATACTTTATATATAGTATAATGCATTCCTTCTCTGCTGAAGTTCAAGACAATTTTGTTAATTTGTTACTTACATTTAAGTATTCAGCAAAGCACAAAAATGATTAGTGTACTAAATATAGTACATTCAAAGTGCGATGAAAGTGAAAGACCTTCACCACCAGTGTGGTGTTAGCTTTGTGAGTCCGTCCTGATCTCACAAACTTCAGTTTGACTTCGCCGTGAGATATCTCTGTGGAAAGGCAGGCAATCCTTTCAATTCTGTCCGGTATATCTAACGTGTGACCAATCAGCATCGTACTGGTACCTGTAGCTATGGGCGTGGTTTTGGTGTGACGACAGCGAAAGCGACTCAAACACAACAGACAGACCCCTGCCCTTTTCAGCGTGTCGAGATTTCAGTTTCAATGGATGGCTCTCCAGATGGTTGTGTGCATAGAGCTAAGTTCTGTGCGTGTAACAACCTTCTGGCATGTCATGTGTTTTAAATATTTGAGACTGGCTTATAAATATGGATATTTATATATGGATAAATATGGAGAACTGAGGTATATAACTTCTCTAATCATTCTGGGGAAGGTTTTCTTAATATACACTATATTTTGCAGACTATATTTATCTGTCAACAGAGAATGTTACAGTGGAATTATTTTTTTCTTCTATTCTTGTTGCAATGATAATAATCTATATAGTGTACGCCTCATCACTACTGTAGCACCACTATACTGGACTGTGCATGTCCCAAGCAGGGTTAAGAGGAGTGCTGTGACTTCAACCTTTTTTCAACTTGGGTGCTGAATGTGATTTCTAAGCACTTTATTGTCAATTGAATATTGCGTAGTGCTGCATATCTGGCCTTGAACATTCATTTATTCAAACCAAGGATGCACATGCCTCACAATTGTGCTGGGATGTTGTACTGAACTAGCTAGCTGTGCTCTCCTCTACATAACCTCTGAGTAAACATCTCTTTAGCATGCATGCTGTTAGCTCTATGTCTGTGTTTGTTTGTTTCCTGTTTTAACCATTTTTTTCAAGAGGTTCTTGCTCCGTAGTAACAAACTGTAAAGAGACCTTACCCAGTCCTCAAACTATTGGACACCCTCTCTCCACCAAGGGAAAGTTTTGTGTGTTCTTCTGCTGGTAGAACGGGTTATGAAAAGATCCCCTGTGGACGAGCAAAATAAGGGGGTTTGCTGAAAGATTCATAGAACCTTCGTTCAACAGGCGTTTCCATGGCAACACAACTCCGTCTGGCTAATAGAGACGAAGGCCTCCACGCAGCTCCGCTCGCTGAAAGGCCCTTTGATGTCTGTGTGCACAGACAAGTGTGCCGCATGCACACGCAAGCACATGCAAGCGTGCACACGTGTCGTGCACATGGCGCCCAGAAACACTGAAAGCAAACAAAAACAAAGTCACATTTGATCATACCCATGCTAGCTCTTTTGCCAAGCACAAAGATCAACATAATATACAAGTGTTTACACCGTAAAAACATTTCACTTTGATTACAAACAACTTACAAATTTGATTATACTATTATATTATTTTTGTTTTTATTTACTTGTATTTAATATGATTATTTCAGTTGAGAAGACTGCTTTAAACAGATTTCCATGGCGTTAATAACTGATTAAACACAATTTATTTTAAGTGGATTTTTTGTTCAAGCGCAGGAAAATCCAAATCATTCCAATATGTGCACTGCCCACACACACACACCCATACACACCAGACATCCAAGTGGGTGTGTTTAATTTAACCAGTGGCATGGTGTGGAGGCAAGTTTCATTTTCCTTTTGTCATATACAGTATAAGCAGAGTGGTGTTACGGAGCCATGTTGGCTATATTTCCTAAGGAGGATGATACTGCTCTACAGCGCTATCCAAAATGGCCCCTGCCATCCACATGCTGACACTAAACCACCATCCCACTGTCTCATAAATAAAGCACGCTTCTACTGTAAGTAGAAAGGTTTTATTGAAGTGCACATATAGTATTCAAATTACAGTAAGGCATATTTTGTATCCCTAGCCAACAAGGGGCTAAGGCCTCAATAACCCTTTTACTAAGGCTTACTCAAGTGGAGATGCTCAATATCTATTCACTGTGTCTTTGTGTGAGTGTGTGTGTGTGCATGTGCGTGTGCGTGTGTGTGTGTGTGTGGAATAACAACCTGCTATATACTGTATGTATGCTCCTCTCCTGGGGTGAGCCAATGAAATACTTTATGAAGTAACACGATGTTCTTCATTATTCAATCATGGGGAATATGGGCAACAAGCATTAAATCAAATGAGCAATCAGTACGTACCCTTGTGCTATATACTGTAGAGTTGGCAGTATGAACGCAGTAAATATGGGATAGTGGCTGTTTTCATTAGTCCTGGTGGCTTTTGGGATGGAATAGTTTGTGTCTGGTAGGCTGTTGTAGGGATGCACTGAGCTGCCTCAGAAGGCTGCAGAGAAAGACTGGCTTTGTTATTGGACAAGCGTCCGTGGAGAGAAGGCAGGACGAGGGCTTTAACAGAAAATATCTTCTCCATCACCCTCTGCAACGAGTGGATACACCTCCAGCCCATGTCTCATCTCTCATCCGCCCAAAGTGCAGCACACTGGGCTTTAAGCGTTCCTTTGATCCGGTTGCAGCCAGACTGCACAATGTGGGGTTCCAACATTAAAACCAGCTTCAGCCAAGTGAGTCATGCACCCCCACCGCCCCGCCCACACAATGAACCCCTGGCTAATGTGGCTCGGGAAGTTTGGGGTTCCCTGCTGGAGCTGCCGCCCCTGTGAACCGACCTCGGATAAGCGGTTGAGAATGGATGGATGGATGGATGGATAGCACATACGTCTGCACACGTATGTGCAATGGCCACAGTATACAGTATGTGTTACCGTTACACTGCCCCTTCTGGCCAAAATGACACACTATCACTGCAAACTGTAATGCGTCTACTCCTTGTTCCCACCTGCGATGCTGCAACAATGTTAATCTCTAACCTGGGATCTCATGCTAATAATTATTTAATGTTCACAACTAAATATAAACAGCGTTAAAGTCTTCCCCCGTAGAACAGTCCAGAAGGCATTCACGTTATATGCAAGGGTGAAATATATGATGCTGAGAGAAGCCGATGTCAGCAGTTTCCGTGGCCCCTAGCATTGTAGCTCTGTTGCCTGTGATAAAACTTTTAACAGGGGCTGTCTGGGCTGGGTGTTTAAATTGTTAACAGTGAGGTCAAACAGCAAGAAGTAAAAATAAAATACAGTGCTACATCACTGTTATCTCAAAATAGACCTGACTGCAATCCAAACTGACAAAGTGAAATCATGAAAAAAAGTTCATTCTCTTTTATTTGTTTTGCTTAAAAGCCGCTAGGTGGTTGTTTGAAGTCTGAGGTAAGAAGGTGGAAATATATTACTTTTTTCCCAATCACTCTCTTTGCTTACACATGCACACCTGTGCCCAGATAGTTCTGCATTCTGTTCTGCGCAACACAGCCATTCTACATAACTCTCACCGGAGGGATTAAGAGATTAGAGCCCAAGTGTGTGTCTGTGCGTGTCTGTGTGTGTCTGTGTGTTTGTGCGTGTGTGTGTATGTGTGTGTGTGCGCGCGCGCATGTTTGATGTACGATCATAATGCGTGGGTGGGTCTACGTGTGGCTAAACTAAATCCATTTGTAAACGTGACGTTTTAATTGCAGTTAGTCATCTCACTGTTAGTAGTGTTGTGAAAAGTTGTATGTTTTTGTTGGTCTGTCTACACCTGTTCAGAAATATATTTATATCAATAACATTTTGCATTTAGTCACATATGATAGATTGTTTACATATGATACAATACTTCACCAGGTCATTTATTATTGTATGTACAAACATTTTTATTGATAATTAATTCTACATCTATATCAATACCACCAAATATGTCTGTGTACATGTGTTTGTTGTATAAGATACGGTATAGTGACTGTCTGTTCTGATGCTTCAAAGCCATTGCAGCCTTATACAGTAATATTGAACTAATTCTAACCAATATTAATCCCATTATACTGTATACACTGCACACCAGAAGATTTATAACTATATACATTAAAGATGCAAGAAGTATGTTTTAGTTAGTCAGAGTTCATTCAGTGGACGCTTTTGAGAATTGAATATTTTATTGAAACATCAGTTGGATTCATCTTTTTAAATATTATCCTTATTTTAAAGCAAATTCCCATTTTCCATGCAATAAGTACAACTTACATCCATAATAGTCCACTATATTTGGCATTCAGAGGCTTTCCGCCACTGTTCATAAAAGATGTGTAGTAGTGACGTAAAAGCAACAGACGTCAGAGATCCCTGTGTTGAAACTGTATTCAGTAAAGAGACAGGGTCATATGACACAAACAATTGAAGAAAGACATGACAAGTAAAACATGTCACATGTTGAAGTCAAACTAAAGCCATGGAATACATGATTGTTATATCAAAATAAAGAAAACTGCACACTGAGAGCAACTGTAACATTGTGCTGACCCCTGATGGTGATTATTGTGTATTGCAGTTGAACTTTCAGGCTTACTAGAAGAATACACAGTAAAACATATACAGGGTATTATGTTATATTTCTTCAAAGTAATAATTACATTAACAATAACAATAATAATAGTAATTGAAACTAGATAGCAAATGGCTGTGAAATTTGGAGCTGCATTAAAATAAATTAATAACATTCCCATAACCGCCACCAAATCATTCAGATCATCTTCCAGAATATTACCAGAACATCAAGAATATGCTATTGACTGGATTCAATACAAAGTTCTGTTCCCTATAGAAAGACCCTCCAGTATCTTAGGCTACATGTCATACAGAATATTTTAGTTAACATTTGTATATAATTCAACAGTTTTTTAAGTTCTCGCTACAAACACCCACACGCCTAACCACCAACCGCCTAATGAGAACCATGTCTCTGCTGTAAAAATCCCTGCAGTGATTTAAAAATAATACAATTCTATGGGAAATGAGCTTGTAGAGTCTTCACACTGCCCTGCTCTTCTCTCCTCATCTCTCTCTCTCTCTCTCTCTCTTTCTCTCTCTCTGTCTCCTCTTACCTCCTCTATCCACCATCCTTTGGCCCCGCTGCTCCTCCCCTATTCCCCCATTCCCTTCTCTGCTGACTGTACCTCCTCGAGTCCCTCTTCCCCTTCCGTTCTTTTCATCTCCCATTTCCCCCGGGGGCCCCCTCCACGCCTCCCTCACCCCTCCCTCCCTGCATGGGTCCTTCTCTCCGTGCTGCAGGCCTCGCCAGTTAATGCCCGTCATGTTTGCTTCCTGGCGGAGCTGCCGTAAGTGGTCCGTCCAGACAATATGTGTTACAGGGGGGCCCATCTCACGCATGGGTGGTCTGGGTGATGGGGTCTGCCTGAGCTAATAGGCTGCTGGATACACATGGCATGCAACCTGAGCCCCACAGGATGCATTGGGGTGGTGGAAACTTAACCCTCCTGTCTCCCTGGGGTCCAACCCTAGGACGACATGAGGGTTAATACTAAATAATAATAAAATAATTATTCATTATTAATAATTATTTTAACCTTTACTATTTAACCTAACCATTTTGACCCATGGACAACGGGAGGATTAACCTGCAATAATGACCTGCAAAAGATCTCTTCTCTAACCTAACCCTAACCCTAGGGCGCCCTCTAGTGACCTACTGTTTTCTGTTGGCAGGTACAACCGAAGGCATGAGAAGGCGTGTGACCACACAGGCAATGATACAGACACAATCTTGAAGGGTGATACATTGTATCATTGAAAAAATACTTTCTTCAATGATACAATGTTGTCAATTGTGTTGTCTGAAGGGACCTGAAATATGTGAAATATGTCATTTAGCCAAAACTGGTAAAACACAACTGTCAGTTTATGCTCCAGGTGTGACATCATTTCTGGATTTTAACCAACCAACTCTGACATACTGTACATTATCCTGCCACTCCCACTCCGGTCATGTTAGAGGATAGTAACAATCAAACAAAAGTAGCAACAACAAAAACTACTGAAAAATAATTTAAATCTAAATTGAAGGCAAAGGCTGTCACAGAGTTTTTTGGACTGCACACTATATACTGTACAATAGTAGCCGATTGTATAGATGAAATTGTGGTAGCTGAGTCAGCAAACAAATGTTTACATTACAGTACATCTATCATACACTGTTTGATTTATATCTTCGTATTTGTTTCTCTTTTTATAAACCAATTACTGTTGATGTCAGCATTGGTTTGCTACGATAACTTTTGTGTCTTAGGCAACGTAATACTGGAGATACAGTAAAGGCTCACCCGTTATGGTTAGGATAGATTATAGCTACTGTATGCAGCCATAATTCACTTCAACTATGATAGATTTTGCAGTCATGAAGCCGTCACAGCTCACAGCTCCCCTGGGTTTCATGGACAGATGAGGACACAAAGAGGCAGAGGTTGCCAATGAACAGCTCTTCAGAAGCAAGAAAAACTACAAGGCTTTGAGTGTTTATGCATACAGTATTCGTTACTTTAAATATACAAAGCTAATCATGTACAGTTTTAGAAAGCAGCAGTTTTACTGCTGATTGAACAAGATTTCAATGTTAAGGCTTATGTCTCTTCGAAATTATGTTTGGGAAAGCATAATGGAATGATGTTGGGCCTTTAAGATCCTAAACAGTTCTGAATGCAATTTTTTATTCCCGCCTGCCCAGCTTTGTATGTGGTTCTTGTCTATTCTATGTTCTTTGGTTCTATGCTATTTCCATTATTTTTCAGATTGTCTTAATTAAAATACTGTTGTTTGCTTGCATTTCATTTGCATTATTTCATATTGCTATTTCCATATGTCTATTTCTCTATGCCTGAAGGAATTCAAAATGCAGCCATAATATAGCAAAATGGAAATCGAAGTACTGCAGATTGAGGCAGTATGATTCTGTGAGCATTGCTTATGTGTCTGTGTATCTTTGTATTACTGTCCCATCCCCACAAGAGCCAAATGAACCTCCCTGAGCCAGGCTTTGGTGTCGAAGGTCAGCCAATCTGCATAATTTCCTATTACTGATAATGTGGGACGTGATTGGATTCAGGCTGCTGCTATACTTTTCTATTTCATGCAACTTTCTATTTCATTGCCAACTTTTATTTGTATGTACCAATGGGTATGTGTGTTTCTATTATGAGTGTGCACAAATGATTTACCTGTATGGCTTTGTTCATAAATCAGCAGATATATAAATAAATAAAATAAATAATAAAATAAAAATAGAATAAATAAAATGTATCATACGCTCATTATCTTTTTTTATTGAAAATAAATTATTTAAAATCTATAACCAATACTTACATTTGGATGTCTAAATTCCATATTAATAACCTGCAATACTGATAATTTGTATTTTCTCAAAGTGATAACTACAGGACAACAAAGTAAAGTATGCTACGTAATAAGTAAACTGCATGAAACGGACCAGCATTGTGCTGAAAGGTGTCTGACTGTTGTGCAAAGCACACAACAAAGTCAATCAAGCTCTTTTGAGATGCTGATAAAGTAAACAGTGACTCCTCCTCCGCGTATCTACTTGAGCAGTGGAGACAGCCTCACACCTAGATGAAAGCTACTGCACAGACACACACTTCGCTTTCATTCAGCAGGTGTGTTCTCCTCCTCCTGAGTGATGTCTCAGACATCACTGGACGTTAGAGCAGACTAATATACACATATGCGGATTTATAATTAAAGACAACATGAAAAGAAAGAATTGACTTCATCAATCTTGCTAATACATTTCCCCAGTCAAATGATGCACCTACTGTATGAAAACAATTAAAAGGAAAATGTCACAGCAGGTTCTTTGGGTGGACCTGCTGTGACATTCACTTCGGTGTTGCTGTCCGTGTTAATTTTGGCATGTTCACTTTGTCCGATCCAATCAAATCAGTAAGTGGATCGAGGTCAATAAAGCTGTGGTACTCACGTAACACGGATGTATCACCTTTGACCCTCCATTAAACATGTCCTTACTTCCTTACTACCTTACTGGCTATCACTGGCTCAAACACTATGCAGTATATACGCCTACATAACTGACTTTCGCACTATTGCAACATTTCTATTATGCTCTGTCAGGGTCCCAATTTGATTTTTACAGCTGCATGAAAAAAGGACAGTCTGAAGAAGAGACAGGATGAAGAAAGAAAAATGTTCTTCAAAATGTTTTCATCTAACAAGATTCAATTTAGCAATTTTTTTATATTACAACAATAATGTCTTAATCTGGCTGTTGGCTATACAGTATATAATCTGCATAATTATACAGAATCTAATGCTTCCAATATGCGCTTCGTGTCCTTTTTAAAGAGACATCAAAGTGGAATATCATTCATGTTGATTTATGTGAAGATGTACCTTTTTTATTGGGTCATGGTACCTATAAGTACCTTTTATTGGGTCATGGTACCTATAAGTACCTTTTATTGGGTCATGGTACCTATAAGTACCTTGTTAAAATGTTATACTGTACACCCTAAAACACACTCCTCTTTGATTCTCCACCCGCTCCATTTGCACTCGACTTCAGGGCAGAGCAAAATCAATAGGAGGTAGAGTTGATATTGCCGTAATACATCATCATTTAAAATATATGGTAGGTGAGAGAAAAAAATGCTATTTTATCAGGGGGTTTGGAGGGGTTGGGGTTGAGGAGGGGGTGATTTATGCTCATAATTGCGTTACAGTGTTTTTGAGCTGTGTGCTAATTTAAATAAAACTCTTACACTTTATAGGTAAAAAACTTAATACAAAGCAAAATATGTGTAATCTTGTAATTGTGTGCGCGTGTACGTGTGTGCGTGTGTGAAGCCCAGTTTAGACTATATAGCAGTAATTGTTTTAGTTTGCTAACCGCACATGAATCAGTTATGAGTCACAGTGACAGAATCTATTTGGTCATCCCATTCTGTCTGTACACCTACAGGAGTGTCGGAGAAAAGGAAGTGAGCAGGACATGCCGTGTTTGATGAATGTGTGTGCTGTGCATTGTAGAGAATACTGTAGTTTCACTTCCTGTTTGTCACTACATGCAGAGTATTTCTGTAATTGGGATGATTGTGTGTACAGTATGTGATGATGTGTATTGGAGTACAAACGTGTGCAATACCTTTACCAAAGTAAGCTCAAATATAAATATAGAGTACATAAGAATAACAAGTACATTAAGGGATTAATACAATACATATGTGAGAAAGGGAATAAAAGTCCAAGAGTACCTGATGATTTTTCTTGGAATTCTGCAAAGTATATTCAATTCCCACTTTGAGTGTGAAGTGAGAAAAATACAGTGGTGGAGCTTGCATAATATGGATGGTTTAAAGTACTGTAGCATACAGTACACACACGTGTAAACAGTAGTTATCAATCTGTAAATCACTATGAATTAGGTTTGCGGTTCATTTTACAGTGTATAGATGATGCACTTTGTTTTGTTTTCATTTGACTTACCTTCCTCTATGATTGATGAGCCTAATTATAACATAATTTATGCTCTTTCATAACTGTCCAACTTTGTTTACACAAAACCCCTGAAACAATTGAACAGCTCAGTACTCACAAAAGAAATCTGGTAGAATGCCATACACATGCCAGATACACACCTACAGTAAGCATATATCAGAGAATTAACAAACATAATATGTACACAAAAAAAGCTGAACGTATACTCTGGAACGTACTGTATTGCTAAAACTATTTACAGAGGAGCTTCCTATGTCAAACACTAGAGGGCACTCACTATCCTATAGTCTGTGCAATCTGCTGGACCATATTTTTTTTTTTTTTTACTTATTCACATAACATAGAAAATGGTCTGTTCTCTCCACTTGACTTCTTCAACCATTTCAGAATTAAGTGTGCCAATCTGAATGGCAATTTCTCCTACAAAATGAACTCTTAGGGAGCCATGAATGGAAAAATATTTACCACAGCATTGTGTGCTTTTGGTAGGCTATATTTTTTTCTTTTCTTCTTTTCTTCTGTTAGTGTGGGTGTGTGTGCCCTAATTTGTGCATATCAGCATCTGCATGTGTAAATGTATTTGTGTGCTTTTGTGTAAAACAGGAGAGAGAGAGAGAGAGAGAGAGAGAGAGAGAGAGAGAGAGAGAGAGAGAGAGAGAGAGATACTATATAAAAAGTATCGTTGTTAACATGAAGTGTTCTTCATGTTAGGTTCAGGTGGACCATGTGGACAGCATGGACTATATACAGTCTCTGGTGGTAGTCTACCTTTATTTTACAAATGTTTAATTTGTCCATAGCTTCTGTTTTTCTTTTATTATGTAACCTATTTTTTAAATTAATTAAATAAAATTTTTGTAAATTTACATTACATTTCTTAATTGATTTGTTAATAGAATTTCGATTTGTCGATTTTATTAATTGTCAAATAAACAATTAATTAACTGTTACAAATGAGCCCCCAGAAATGGCCACCAGGTGCTTGGCTCTAAAATAGAGTAAATTAAATGTTAGTCAATGAGAAAGATCAGTAAATTCTCCTTAGAAATCCAAAGTCAATACATTTTGCCCAACTAATTTAGAGCCTCAACAGCTAATGTCACTTCTAATTGAGTGTGGTGGAATCAGTTAGAAAATCTATGCTCCATTAGCATGATTTGAATGCAAATGGTTTGTATACAGTAAGTATGTTTCAACCAATCTCGGAACCCATCGGCTACATCGTCTGACGGTGATTAAGTCTCTGGGGGCATGATCCAATATTTTTGCGATATTTCCAGGATTCCGGTGTAGCCAGCAGACTTCCTCTTCCGTTGGCTGGTCACTGTTTAAAGTCCGATTTCCTACTTGAAATGCAAAATGGAGTTAGAGTTTAGTTCAGCTTATCAGATATACACATATAAATGCAAATTTAAAGCTAAATAGTGGTCAGACCATAGCCAGTTTATTCCGATAATGCAATTCAACTAATGTGATTGAATGTGACGTGATTGGTCAATACTCAGACTACAAACATACTAGAAATGGAAACCAGCACACATCTGGTACCAGATGCCTACAGACATTCATATGTAGAAATATGTTTATATAGATAATGTTGCAACCATGCCTAATCGCGAGACATCACTTGACCGTTTCAACAAATGTGGCGGCAATAAACAGAGGCAGAGGCAGCCAAACTCCTGTATTCAATACTGCATCTTTTATAATAAACAACAAATCATTTTAACTGTGTGAATCAAATATGAATCACCACTATGTTGATTGTGTCAAGGCCATTTCTTGTTCCCTTGGTGTTCTAGAAGCACAATACTGTGCCCCCGCCACCAAACTCTAACTCATAGTATCCAGCAGTTCTTTTTCCCCCCATAAGCAATCCCTTTTATCAGCAAACACCTGCCGTTTCCCTATCCCTGGCTGACATTTGATTAATTGACAAAATGATTTACCTGAAAATGTCATGCACGGCACAGACGGCGAAGAAGGGTATTGGTTCTGTGTGTGTGTGAGGGGAAAACGTGTCTCACCGTCTCTCTTTCTGTGTCTTTTGTCTCGATTATCAGTCATCATATTTCACCATGTCATGTTCGGATATGGCGCCTGATCACAGTGTGGATTTATCTTGGCGTTCACTCTGTTGTGGCGCCAGTGCTATGTTTATGACAGGCAAGTAAGGGCAGGTAGATCTGAGTAAATGGAATTACAGTCTGGACGATCTCAGCACCATTTTCATAGGTTTTCCCCACTGGTAAGTGTAATTAACTAATTAACACCAGTAATAGACCCAGACGCTTGCAAGCACACGCGCACACACACACACACAAACACACACACACACACACACACACAAATACTATACAGGTACACCTGGAAATATGTGGATGCATACAGAAATATACTGAAAAACACACCTGGGAGATAAAGAGGTAAACAGATGGCTCAACAAAGACAAGGAAGGCGACAAGAGAGGAAAATGCAAATTACAGTAGTAAAGGAATCAAACAGAGAATAAAGAGTAAACCATTCATGTCTGTCACACCTGGCTGTATAAAGGTCTGTTTTCTTGGCTATGCCTTTTACTTAACTGACAACGTGGTTTTGGTGCAGAACAATGCAAAATTATAGTACAATAATCAATTAGATTATTGATTGCTTTCATGACTCATTTGTAGTTGTATATTGGTGTGCAAAATTAGTGCTTTATTTTATTTGAAATCTACTATAGGTTCTGTTCTCTGCAGCTTGCTTCCAAATGCACATACGATATGTGTTATATTATGAGACCTGCACAAAATGTGTGCTGCGTATGAAAGTAAGTGATTTCTTAGCAAGATTAGTTAAAATGTAAATGACCCATGATCTTGACCCTAGCGGCAGGTTTTTAGTTCCAATTATTTACTTATTTCTTGCCTTTCTTGCCGTTGTCCATTATCAGTGTGTAATTATCTAAGGCAATTTTTCACTGAGGCAAAGCCAAAAACCAGTGCAGATCATTTATAGACATAGACTGCCCCACATGCTACAGGAAGATAATGGCACATTCTACCCTTTACAGTAGTGTAGAAAGAAAGAAAAAAAGTTTGTGAGTAAAATCATTTCGCCATTGTGTCTGTAATTGCTTGGCTGAAGAGAGCCAGCTTGCTTCTTTGTTACAGGAATGGTTCCACTCTGGATGGTTCCACTTCTGACTCAGGGAGCTGGGCCACATACCATAATATAATACTTTATTGATCCTTAAAAATGAAACTCTCACACAGATTTGTACACCTAAAACTGTTCGGTTCATCCTCAAGGACACTTTGAGCAGGGTCATTTCTCTTTCAAACGTTTATCATCACAGCATAATATTGTAATAATGTAATACAGCAGAAAAGCATTTATGATATAACCAACGATTCTTTACAGCTTTGCAAGATACAACTAGTCAGGCCAATCAGATAAAAAGATAAAATCTTTCATGAATACAAGATGGGGACTGTGGATGTATTATATAGTACAAAACAATTAGTTACAGTTTTTTTGAATTCATAAGCACGATTTTGAAAACAGGGCTCATTTTGTCAAAACTCTACAAAGAATTCACACAAGTAGCAGAACATCTCAGATCGTTTGCAAAATGAAACACTTAATTCAAAAATTTGTAAAAACCCAATTTTGTTGCCATATCGTACACACATGGTTCATATGATATGATTCTGTTTGAACCAGTTGAACAATGTTGTGATACATTTAAAACACGTTTAGTATTTCTACTTTTATAGGTTTTATATTCTAGGTTTGAATTTTTGCCCAGAGATATTGTTAGAGTAATGTACATGAAGCTGTTGATCAAACACAACACACAATTATGAAAATATGTATTTCTCAGTCAATACATGCATTTCCACATTACATTTTGTACATTTTGCACTTACATTACATAGAACAGCACATATGTACTGTATACTGTAAAAAGAATACTGTAAACACAGCAAAAACATTTGTGGATCAAAAAAGAAAGAATACAGTACAAAAAAACTAGGTGATCTCTTCACCTAGTTGGATTTGGCCTTACTGTAGCACTTAGTCCACATCACGGGCTATGTCCAGGAAGTGTCTGTACATCTGATGGCTGTTTCATAGGTGTGTCTGTACATCTGATCAACTGTTTCATAGGTGTGGCACTTTTGAAGGCAGTGCCTTGAAATCGCAAAGAAGAGACATTGTGTTAGATTTCTGTGTCTAATGTAGCCTGTGTGTGTTTAGTATATTGCAAATCACTGTGTCTAGTGTTTTGCAAAAGGTTGCATTGACCAGTTGTGCAGATCTGGGCTGCAGTTTTGCTCCCTAAGTGTAAGGTTTCACTAACCATGTTTTATATAACATTTGAGTGTGTAAGCAATTGTAAAAAAAACTGTAAAGTAGGTAAAATATCCTTTTTAAATAAGTCGTTTTAACTGTAATTGATACTCTTTCATAAACAACAGATATACAGTAATTGTTCTGCTAAAACCGTTTGTGAAACCTGACAACATATAAAGGGCTGAATTCTCCAATGGCTTGTCCTGAATGTGTGTGTGTATATATGTGTGTGTGTGTGTGTGTGTGTGTGTGTGTGTGTGTGTGTGTGTGTGTGTCCACATCCACATACAGTACTGCAGGTAAAATAAAAGACTGAAGGGACAAGATGTCTGCCTGCCTGCCTGGTCGAGACAAACTGGATCCACCACGTGCCTCATTCACACTGATGGAGAGCATACTGTATAGCTCAGAGTGGGCTATATGCAGGATCCCCTCTTTCCATACATATCCAGGGGAATGGAGAGGCTATTGATACGCAGAAGAAAGAAATGTGTCATTTACCGGAATGGTACAATCAAGTTGATCCAGACTCAGTCTTAGCTTTCATCGAGCATACTTCTTTCTGTTTTTCCCAGTTCTTTCATAAAGCTAGCCTCCCATCTCCACACACACACACACACACACACACACACACACACACACACACACACAACATCTCCACTCCTCCTGCCACCCTCCCCCACTTCGTGGAGAATCTTCTGTGCCATTGGTTCTCTAAATTGCCTCTCAATTTTCATTTGGTCCTTCGATTACTCTACCCGCCAGCCCCGCTATACTCTGCTCTCCCCTCCACTACCTAAAGTGTTGCTGTAGCAGGGAGATCAATGACACAGAGCCCCAGGACGAGCTCAGAGGGACTGGGAGGCGCTGACTGCAGATGTTCCCCTCCCCTATCCGTTGGGAAAGTTTCCGTTTGCCAGGCCGGCTGTGTGACGTCACGTTGTCTTGTTTTTACAGTTTCCAAGTTTGCGAGCTCATACAGTATTGTGGGCTTGTGTTGAAGTTTAAATGGAAAAGATGTACATTGATTTTCAAAGGTCATGCTTGATGTTTTCGGTGTTTTGTGCGTTGACACATCAACAGACATTCTTTTATTGGTCCACAGACACCCATTCTACTCGTGTTACCCATCAATTAACTTTCTTGGACAACACACTCGATGTGAATAGACTATAGGCTTCCTTTAGGCAAATGTTGCCTATAAAGAGCACCAACTGCATGATAATGTACGCATGTGCGTGTGTGTGTAGAACTAGAAGTTAATTTAAAACATCAAAGTGGAAAGATTGAAAATCCCAGCCACGACGATGATAAGCGAGTGCTGTGATAAAGCAAGGTCACGGGGCATCTCTGAGCAGCGGTCTCACAGGACCAAACAGGGCAGACGTTCTCCCACAGTTTCCCTTGCTCATATCTCTTTCTCTCTTCACCTCTCCTTTACTGTTTTCTCACTTGTTTGCCCACGTCTCCTTTCTCATGCCCTCTCTGTTATCTCTCCCGTATTTCTTTCCTAAATTATCGCTTTTTTCTCCACTATTGTTTCTTCACCTCACTTCCTCCCCCCCCCCCCCCCACACTCTTTCTACTCTCTTTCCCCACTGTCTCCTTGGCAGAAGTCGGCCGCAGAGCTGCCAGAGGCGGCTGGGCTAAGACCTAATTATATTATAGCAGGCTCTCTCTGTGCTTCACAAGGCACACTCCCCTAGTGTCCAGCCCAGACGTTTAGCTTGGACTCCCGGCCGGTGCAGCCTGGGGATACTGCTAGTTAACGTGAAGTGGTGGAGTTCAACCTCGGCCAGCGCCTGCCGCCGTGAGTATGTTTTGACCTCCAAGGCTGTGTTCTTGCCTATATTTAAGATAGGAGTCCTTCAACTGTACTGGCAGTTTACATGATGATCTTTCTTTCTTCTTTGTCTTTCTTTTCTTTTTCTAGTGACTATGAAAATGACACCATATACAAACATATATGGTACATGCAAGGAAGCAAGGAAACATGCGTACATTTTTTAATTAGTACATCAGTACATAGTCTTTTACAATTGCACACTAACATTTTCTATAACACATGGTTAGTGAAACCTTAAATTCAGGGAGCAAAACTACATTCCAGATCTGCACAACTATAAGCACATTCTCAGCCTCACACCTTTTGCAAAACACTAGACACAGTGATTTGCAATAT
>JAODUG010007332.1:0-27606 GCA_027564795.1 Aphredoderus sayanus | reverse complement strand
TTACACACACATATGATGTGCACTGCTGGCACAGCAAGGTGTGTGTTTGAAACCCGAGGACAACAGGAGGGTTAAAGCACAAAAAAACAACAAAAATACATTAAAAAAAAATTTAATAAAGAAATAAATACACACAACAATGACAATTAAAAATAAAAAAACACACCATCATACACAATTAGATGGCGCCCTCTGGTGGCGTAACCTTATATAATTAAGGACATCACGAGGGTTAAAGTCTGTCATCAAATTAAAAAAGAGCCAAAACCCAAGACGGGCACGCTGTCTGTTCCTCCCTCAGCCCAGTTTCAACCTGCTCTATGTGCACAACCTCCCTGCCAACTGCGACAAGAGCCTGCGCAACGCCGTGAAGCTCCGGCTTCGCCGGCTGTCCGACAACTGCGGCGGCAAGGTGCTGGGCGTGTCCCAGGGCGTGGCGGTGCTCAGGTTCGGCAGCGCGGAGGCGGCCGAACGAGCCCGAAAGCGCATGGAGAAGGAAGACGTGTTCGGCCGCCGTATCAACCTGTCGTTCTCCCCGAGACCCAAAGACGGCACGAGCCCCGCGGGGCCCGAGCCTCGGGATTCTCCCCAGCTCCCGGCCCCTCACCACGCCTATCAGCCCCCAGACACTCTGTCCGCTCAACCCCAGCCCCCATCCTCTTTCTCCTTCCTACCGCTGGAGAAACCCAGGTCCCCCAGGAGGCCACGGCGGGCGGGCCGCCCATGCCGGACCCCGGGCCCGGTGCCGGAGAGGCCCTACAGCCCCAGGAGAGGCTGCAGTGGGCCTCCCGGTGGTGCCTTGGCCAAGCCCCACCAGGTCAGCAGCCCTCAAAGTGCCTGCCCCCCCCCCCCCCCCCCCCCAGCTAACCTGCTGTGTGAACTAATCATTCATGTGTTCCCCTGCTTCCTGAATGAGCTGTACGCTGTTGCGCTCTCTCATACAGCTTGTCTTCCTGCACCCACAACCTGCAAAGCATGTGCCCGTTAACCATTGTGCTTTGCTTAACCTTTGTGCTGTGCTCTTCATCGTGTTTGTTCCATTTGTGTCTCCATGTGAATGCATATATGTGCCAATACCTATTCTGCCCTGCTGTGTTGTGTGCAATATGTCCATCTCCAATACATTGTTGTCTGCATAGCAGATGTCCTTGTCGTTGTTGCATGCTTTATTTGTTTCTCAAATAAAGCTAAACTAATCCCTGGTGGCTGTAACTCAGTTTGCTTGGATCTTCTGTAACCAGCTAAGGGGAAGGCTGGGAATGGGGAGTGTTTGTTACTTGATGCACCTTCCCTTCAGCTGGTCAGGATGTGCAGTGAATGCCTTTTTAGCAAGCGCTGTATGTTTATGCTGTATTCTCTGCCTCGTCCAGGAGCTTGGTGGGGTGGAGGCCAAAGCTAAAATGGGCTTCTACCTTCTGGAGAAGGGCAGAACTGCCTCTTCATCCCCCCACAACAACCGTGACTCGGCAGCCCTGGAGCAGCTGCCTAAGCCTGGTCTGATTGGAGAGTCCATGTACAGGAGGAGGTACACCGAGAGAATGAGGCTACCATTACCAGTTACCATTAGCACAATTTTACTAGAGGAGTTTGTGATATGACAACAAAATACATACAATATTACTTCCTATATGGCATTTGACCTACTTTAACCCTTGTGATGTCCTTTGGGTCAAACTGACCCAAATCCCTACCTCTTTGTGGCAGATAGAAGGCGCTAAACCTAATTCTACAGCTTACACACACACATGATGTGCACTGCTGGCACAACAAGGTGTGAGTTTGAAACCCGAGGACAACAGAAAGGTTAAAAGGCATTAAAAAGCAACACAAATACATAAAGTAATAATAAATAAATACATACACACAGTAATGCCAATTAATAAAAAATAAAAAACACAAAAACATACACAATCAGATGGCGCCCTCTGCTGGCCAAATGCAATATTTTTAAGGACCTCGCGAGGGTTACATAGAATTGTTTTGTTGTTAGTGAGCCATGTTGTTGTAGCAGTTTTGATGTTGCCACCCCCCTGGTGTCTGTCTCTGTAGGAGAGATGGCTCCAGTCCTCACAGTGGCACAGAGTCTTCCTTAGAGCGAGCGGACAGGAGCTCTGGGGAGTTCCAGGTCAGCACGCCCTCTGCCTTTAGCAAGTTGAATCTCCACAGGAGCTTCAGTCCCATGGTCCTCTCCCAGGGTTCCTGGTCCTCCAGGTAAATCACCCTTTATTTTCTTCCCGCTGGTGTTTTTGCATTACGTTTGCCATGTATATTGAATATTGAACTACATTTCAGTTAAAAATCAACGCGTAGTTATTTTGGCTTGAACTCCTGTTGTCCTCGGGTTTAAAATGTTTTGCCAGAAGATGGCGCCGTATGTTTGTGTGGTTCTTTTTATTGTCATTGCTGTGTGTATTTATTTATTTCTTAATAATTTTTTTCATCATGAGGTTTAAAGTAGGTAAAATGCCATACAGGAAGTAATATTGTATGTATTTTGTTTTCATATCACAATCTCATAGTAAAATCAGATGTGCAAAGTAAATCCAAGTGTTAGACATGTCCACTGCCTTACCCCCCACCAATGTGTGACGAACCAAACCTCTGTCTCACTCTCACCACTTTAGGAGTGCCTCCCCATGCTTGTCCAGCCGCTCCTCACCCCTCTTATCTGGCCCCCGGAGCCCTGGTCCAGAAGGTTCTGCGGAGGGCCCTGACATCCTGGTGGCCAACTTGGATTACAGAATGTCTCGCAAGGATCTGCAGCAAACTCTGCACGACACCTTCTCCCGATACGGCAGGGTTGGTGCTGTGTTGTACCCTGACAGCGGCTGATGTGTAGTCCTCGTGCAGATGGTGTCATCGAGCTCTTTCCTCTTCCTGTCCCCAGGTGAAGGCTGTGGACCTGAGCCCCCACACGGACTACCAGCTCAAGGCTACTGTGCAGATGTTGTCCCTGCAGCAGGCCATCAGCGCCGTCAGCGGCCTGCACCGTTATAAGATAGGAGGCAAGCGCATCCACGTGTCGCTTGTCACAGGCAGCACCAGCAAACCCCTAGCAGTGCTCAGGTATTGTTCCCCAAGGCCAGCCACTACAGGTGAACAGGGTAAAATGTGTAACTACTAGGTATCAGCCTGAACCCCAGCCAGGTTATTAATTGGGCGCCACATTATCAGCCGTTGCGGTGTGGTGCATTGGTCACCCCCGGTATTCTCCTTTCTGAATGACGGCTTCATAAACACATTTCTTAAACCGCTTCATCAACTGGTTTTGCCCTGCGTTTTCTTGCAAGTGACAATTGTTGTCTTCTCTGCAAAGACTTTAGTCAACTTAAGACAATTTCTGTCCCGCGTAAACCAGGACAGCTTGTGGTTAATTTACTTGACGACGAGTTATTACAATATGTAACGTGCTTTTCTAGTAGCACTTTTTTTAATTTGTATTTCTTTGTTTAAACTATAATTAATAACTATGACATCAAAAACATACTTTTGAAACTGTGTATTAGAAGCTGGGTGTGATTTGAGCCTCGTGATTAAAACACATTTTTGCTGAAGTCTAATGGCAAGTGTGTGTGTGTGTGTGTGTGTGCTTATTGATAGCTCTGAGATTATCAGCATTCTCCAGGATGCCCCAGCCAGCTGTCTTCCTCTCTTCAAGTTCACAGAGATCTATGAGAAAAAGTAAGTGTTGCATGTAATGTCTTACAGTTGTATTACTATAGACTACAACCCCAAACTAAGAGTAGTGTCGGCCACATCTTGGTGTTCAAACTGTGTCTCTTTTCCCAACCAGATTTTCGCGCAAGCTTGTGCTTGGAGATGTGTACAAGCTTCCGGAGGTGGTGTCTGTGCGGGATCAGGGAGGATCCAGGCTGGTGTGTCTGCTGCCCAGCAGCCAGGCCCGGCAGAGCCCTCTAGGATCCTCTCATTCCCAGGAGGTCTCCTCCTCGGCTAGCAGCAGCCCTGTTGTGTTCGAGGAGCTGGAGTATCATGAGCCCGTATGCCGCCTACACTACACAATCCAGGACTTCAGGTGTACATGTATTTCCACGCTCAAGGGGTCTGTTGCGGGGGTCAAGGGGTCAGGTTAGATTGGCATACTTTAGAATAGAGCTTTCCACCACTCTTATTTCATGGTTTACTGTATCTCCTTGTAGTGAGGTGGACTTTGACCCAGACTCCTACCAAATCCCCTTCGTGGTGATGACTATGAGTACTTTAGCCTCCCAGGTCCACAGTCTCCTGCGCTCACACGATGGCACCCTTCCGCTACTCAGGTAAAGCATTGGGCCTTCCTTGTAGCCTGAATGGTACTGTGTATATCTATGGCACTTGTCAATAACGCCCCCTCCCCCAAACACGCCTTAGTTTTCCAGACTGCTATGCAGCCAAGTTCAGCTCTCTGAAGCTGGGTGACGAAACGGTGAAGGGCGGTGTTCCTCTGGAGCACCTCATCACCTGTGTACCTAGCGTCACTGTTGTCACCACCCAGAATGGCTTCAAAGTCATCAAGTGGATCCAAAACAAACCACCAGCGCCTAACTCTGGTAGGGTCTTTTCTTACTGCCGCACAGTATGTATTTCCAGCAGGGGTTTCATTGCATTTGTTTAATTTGTGATTGTTTACGCTGCCGTAACCCCACACGGCCATCTCAGAGCCATGGATGCATCGCTGCAAGAGTCCAGTGGGGAACCCTCAGCTGATCCAGTTCAGCAGGGAGATCATTGACCTGCTGAAGAGTCAGCAGTCCTGCATCATGCCCATCAGCAAGTTCATCCCCTCCTACCACCACCACTTTGCCAAGCAGTGCCGTGTCTCCGACTACGGCTACTCCAAGCTGTTGGAGCTGCTAGAGGCTGTGCCGCATGTCCTACAGGTACCCGCATTAGGGATGGCCTTATGGCTGTTGTGTCAGTCACACCTGTTCAGGAGCTTGGAGCCTTGGCTTTCTTCTTTATTTGCGTCTGGTTTACCCCTCCTGCTGTCCTATGGGTCAAAATGACCCAGTGCGCTACTTTTCTTTTTGTGTGTGTGTGTGCCAGCAATAGGCGCCAACCACAACACAGACATATGACGTGCCGCGGTTGGCGCCATCTGCTGGCAGTGCATTTGAAACTCGAGGCCAGCGGGAGGGTTAAGTCATTCACGGTTTGTTTGTACAGATTCTGGGTATGGGCACCAAGCGCCTACTGACCCTCACCCACCGTGCCCAGATGAAGCGCTTTACCCAGGACCTGCTCAAACTGCTGAAGTTCCAAGCCAGTAAACAAGTGTCCATCAAGGACTTCATGCAGGCGTATCATTGGTAAGCATGGGTTAGGGATTGTGTTTGTATTTAAAAAATGTTTTTATATATATATTAAAATTGCCTCTGTGTCCTTATTTATTTACTCTCACCTACCAGACCATAATAGTGTGTGTGTTCCTGTGTCAGGTGCTTCTCTAGAGACTGGCAGGTAATAGACTACGGCGTATGTGACCTGATGGACCTCCTGACTGAGATCCCGGACACCACCATCACCATCAGCAAGCAGGAAGCAGACGTAATCATCTCCGTTCCCAAGAGAGGTCAGACTCTTGTGTTAAGGTAGCGTGCCGGAGCGGGAACACACTCCCCAGCCACTGGGTTAGCTTCACCTCGTCTGTTTTCAGAGCGTACGGTGGAGGAGGTGGAGCGCACCAAGCAGTTTGGCAAGGAGGTGGTGGACCTGCTGCGGCACCAGCCCCACTGCCGCATGCCCTTCAGCAAGTTCATCCCTACTTACCATCATCACTTTGGCCGGCAGTGCAAGCTCACTTACTACGGCTTCACCAAGCTCATAGAGCTCTTTGAGGCCATTCCTGACGTCCTAGTGGTGAGTGCCGTGTCCTGCGACAAGGTGTGTATCTGTGTATCATTAGTTCCCTTTGTTTTTCAATATAGAGCCAAAAAACAAAAACTCTTTGTTTTTTCAATATTCGTTTACAAAACAAATATGGAAAAAAACTGACAATGACTCATTTTCCAATATAAAATGTTGACCCCCCCCCCCCTCCCCCTCATTTTGACCCAGTGCACTCGCTGGGTCAACATGACCTCCTCCCCCCATTTTGACCCAGTGCACTCACCAGTAGCAGGCACCAACCACAACACTGACATGACATTCCGCGGTTGGCTCCCTCTGCTGGTAGTCTGCTGAAAACAGCGGGTTAGGACAGCGGGAGGGTTAATTGATAACTTCTATCCAAAATAAAACATTTAATTGACCAGATCCTGTAAATAAAGCAATTAGTCAAAACAGCGGGAAAAAGCTTTTATCCCGGGTTACGTTTTGCGTGTACCCCGATCTGTTATAAAATCCATTGTCTGTGGTCACTGGACCCCTGCTCTGCCCCAGGTGCTGGAGTGTGGCGAGGAGAAGGTGCTGACCCTGACAGAGGTGGAGCGCATCAAGGCTCTGGCTGCCCAGCTGGTGAAGCTCCTGCGGGCCCAGAGGAGCTGCAGCCTGCCCGTCAGCCAGCTGCTGGGAGAGTACAGCAAGACCTTCGGCTACGGCCTGCGCCTGCAGGACTTTGACGCCACCTCCCTGCCCGCCCTGCTGGCCAAACTGTGCCATGTCGTCAAGGTACTGAACCGTAATGGTTGACATGACGCCTCTGGTGGTTCTCAATGGCATGTGCAGAGGTTAACGGCATCCAGTGTTTCTACACAGCCGTGGCTCCATTCACATGCAGGCCGCCCCGCACAACACTATCTAGCCTTGGCTGTGCTTGTCCAGTGTGTGGGAGCCTGGCTTCTGAGGGAACACCCAATGCATTGAAGGGAGGGGTTTTGGTTTGAACTCAAAACCATCTTTCTCCAGAATGACTGACTCCACCTCAAAGTGGGATATCTGCATATCAGGGAGGCAGTAGACAGACACTGTGTGTGGAGTAAACTAATGTGTCCTATGCACATCTTAGGTGGCGGATGGGACCGAGGGCCTGGAAGTGCAGCTGATCAACAGGAAGTCCCTGCGCTCCCTCACCTGCCAGCTGCTGGCCCTGCTCATGTCCCAGGACGAGGAGCAGGCTGACCGGGGCATCCAGGTAGAGGAGCTGAGCCACCGCTACCTGGCTGCCCACGGAGTGCCTCTCAACCCCTGTGAATACGGCTTCCTGTCCCTCAGCGAGCTGCTCAAGAGCCTGCCCTACCTGGTGGAGGTACGGGGCACTCTGGTTTGTGCCTTCCTTCTGCATGGGTTCTTTGTTTTGTTTTTTGTTTTTTTTTTCACCCAACCCTGGCCCCAGTTGTGATGTCATTCCTGGATTGTAACCAATCATCTCTTGATATGACGGCCAGTCAAGTTAGAGCATTGTAATGTTGTGAGAGGTTGTCAGTGCGGGTTAAGGTGCTGGATAACTGAAGAAAACTAGACACAACATAAGGTTACAACAAACATGGGAATTTACTATAAGCAACGCACCCAGTCAACCCAGTTTAAAAATCCCAGAGGAGAAAATGTTCTTTAACCCTTGTGATGTCCTCAGGGTCAAAATGACCCAAATCACTAGCTCTTTGTAGCAGATAGAAGGCGCTCAATCTAATTCTACAGCTTACACACACACGATGATGTGCACTGCTGGCACAACAAGGTGAGAGTTTGAAACCCAAGGACAACAGGAGGGTTAAAAAACACAATGAACAACACAGATACATAAAGAAATAGTTAATAAAGAAATAAATGAATGAAGGACATCACAAGGATTAACCCACCCGCTGTCCTAAGGCATTTCAGCAGAGGGAGCCAACCGTGGAATGTCATGTCCATGTTGTGGTCGGCGCCCGCTACTGGCGAGAGCACCGGGTCATTTTGACCCATAGGACAGCGGGAGCGTTAAACAAAAATGTCCACAAATACTTGTAACATAAAAGACTAGTTTCCCGCTTTTAGGGTGCCTTTTCCATTTGCGCCAATACCAGATATTCCTCCTTGCCTAGCATGTACCATAAAATGTTCAGCTTCACAGGACAACATCCGGTGTCAGCTGGAATGACTTGTTTTCTTCATCCACAGTTGTACCATGAAGACGTTCTTAAAGACGGTGGCGCTGACAACAGCACTAGTGACGTGCAGTGGGTGCGGCTGACCAGGCTTTACCAGTTTGCCAGTAATGTGCGCGCCCTGCTACACACCTACCATTACAACCAGATCTTCCTGACGGAGTTTCCCGGGGCGTACAGCAAGTTCACCGGACGCAGCTTCCTGCCACGTTCCTATGGCTACGCCAGTGCCGATGAGCTACTCGGCGCTATTCCTCAGGTCGGAGACTGTTGAATGTTGTGGTCCACTTGTGGTGTTGCCTTGTACGTCAAGAGGATTATTCAGTTCACTCTGAAAACCATACCCTAGGAAATATGGGATATGTCAGATGTGCTTGTAATAATGTTTTTTTTTCTCTTTTTCTTTTTTATCAGGTGGTCTGGATCAAAGGTCATGGCCACAAGAGGATTATTGTTTTGAAGAACGATATGAAAGGTAAACCTAATTTGAAACTATGATCTACAACACAGCATGTGTCAACAACTGTATCCTGTAGGCTACTATAATGCCTGCAATTTTATAAGTTTCCACTTTGTGTTTTAGCACGACCAAGCTCTGCCTCTTCTGAAAGCCCCCAACCCGAGGAGAACAAGGAGAGCCGGCCAGACAGCCCCTCCAGCAGTGCCAATCCTGAAAGCCGCAGTCCAAGTAACGCAACGTTCTTTGACTGGAGTCATATCAGTCCTCAAGCCCAGCTTGGTTATTGGCCAAATGTCATGATTGTTCTAGTAGCTTTCATTAATGTGTCTCTCTGCTAGGCGCTGATGTAGCAACAGAGACTGAGCTGATGCGTCTCACCTCCCCAGTGGACCTGTTGTGTGGCCCGGTGCCATCTTGCCTACCTTCACCCCAGCTCCACCCTGACCCTGTGCTACTCCAGCAACCTAACCTCATTCACTTTGAGGAAAAAAGCCCACCACCGCTATTTATAGGTCAGGTTATGACCAATCACGATGCTTTATCTTTTTATCAATCCCAATGATATGCACTAAGAAGTTGTGTAGTAAATGCCATTTGTAAACTAGTTAGTTCGAATTGGCAACTTCAGTTAGTTTCGAAGAATCAGACACTTTACCTGATCTGAAAACTAAAAGTTAGTGTTGTTGGCATTATCTGGCTAGAGGTTAGAGCTTAGGTCATCTACTGTGCTGAAATGACACATGCTACATGAAAAGCAATTTGAAAACAGTTCAAATGTTAGTATTACAAATAATATGCAGACAGTTAATTTCCCTCGTAAAAACCAGAAACTCACCAAAATCTGAAAAAATATAATCTACAAATGAGTCACTTTTCTAAGATGAAGTGGTTTGTCTTACAAACCTGTAGCATTTCTTTTGTGCTAATTCAATCTATTTGTACTTCTGTTTCAGAGGGCGATGAAGCTGAAGTGGAGGCTTCAGGAGACAGTGATGGGACATCTGAAGACGAGGGTTCTGGCAATACAGTGTCAGCAATCACCATGGCTCCACCGCCTCCCAACGGCAAGCCCACCAACTCCATGGGGAGCCCTGGTAGAAGGGCCCCACGCAGCAAAGTCAAGCTTGCTGCTAACTTCTCCTTCTCAGCTGGTCCCTGAACTATCCTGTTATATTCTTTGTTTTCTGACTTACTAACACAGACGCCCCAACTAAAGCTAGTTCAGTCAAAACTCTCAGAAGAGTTGATTAGTAACAATTAAAATGAAATTGTCCCTAGAACGTACCCTCCACATCTATGCTGTTGCGATCTTCTGTATTTCTGGACTCTCGTTGAACTATTCACTTATCTTCAGTGTGTCCTTGTGACGTTCCCCAAGATATATTTATCTTGCAGGTTTTCTGCAACCCTTATATTTGACAAATTTGTCAAACTTTGTTTGATTGTTGTCTTCTAGGGAGTGAGTGATACACATTAGCGCACTCTCCCTTTTTTGTAAGGAGCCATACTGTCAGAATTATTACTGGCACAGACGGTGATATCAAACCTTTTTTAAATAATGAGTTGGTTGGCACTGTATGTACAAAACATTGGGCAAGCTCCTAAAGATAAGTAACAAAGAACCCTCTCCCCTAATGTAAACTCCCAGATATCAAGCTGCCTACACCCTATATACCAGAGTATTAACCTAAAATGTTCTCAGGAAAGTGTTATGTTCATGTCTTAACGTATTGAGGAACATTAATTTACTGTACTTGCTGCTTTGCTGTATTTCAGAAGAGATACTCAATTTAATTTAAAGTTCATGCTTTAGACATTACAAATTTTCACTTTTCTGCAGCACCTGAATTAACTCATGTATTGTGTAACTAACTGCCCAATTCATTATTTCATTCCTCTCTTGGACAATGTAACATATGGTTTTGCTACAGTATTTCAATATTCAGAGGTAGTTAGTCTTGATGTCGTCTCTCTTCTGGTAGCAGTCTGAGGTCTACATTTCTGTTTCTTTTTATGAACACTGAGGGTAGGGTAGTAGGGCCTGAAATAGTGTTTTATGACAGTTAAGTGATGGGCCTTACCAGTTTAATATTAGACTTGCTGTTTAGAAAGGTTGTTCTTATTGGTGGTTTATGGTTGAATTACTTGAATATAAAGCCCATTGTAGGCATTGCAACCAGCACTTCTCTTAAGCACGGGAAGAATTTGGATTCCTGTAATGTTTTGACTAAATTCATGGAAAGGATTAAGGCTCCTCTTTCCGAGGCCATCGATAAAGGCTTTGACAAGGAATGGCTGACTCTTAAATACTTTGTCCAGGTGTTTGCTTAGGTGGCAACATAGTCACTGTGTCTGCCAGCCAGAAGCCATCTTGTTTGTGATGCTTACTGTAACTGTGTTTGTCTGCCTGGTTTACACTTGAGTAGTTGGTGTGAAATGTGTATGGTGTGCATAAATGTTTTTTATGCATGGTGTAAGCCCAGGAGATGATAACAGATGATGGCAAGGCATTCTTTAAGATCGGTAAAGTATTTTTTTTCTTTTTTAATTTCCACCACATTTTAGGGATCTTGGCGGTGACATCACCGTTGCAGTGACCACTTGAATGCTCAAGGTTGTCTGAGTTAACCTTGTTGCTAGTGGGCAGCTATGGTGGTGTCCTCAGCATCTAGTGATGAGTTAGAGGAGAGCACTTTTGACATTTGTTTTTTTTAATATGACAGGACCTGCATTTTAAGTGAAATGAGATGGAATGGGAGATGGTAGGCTTTGTGTTGTAACAGCTAAGAGGCTCTTGAATGCCCCCTGAGCTGACTGGTGTTGACGCACAGAGGAGCCCCCTTGTGGCTCTCTGGAAACTGCCTGGCTTTTACAATGGCTTGTATCTGCCATGGTGCCGAATGAATAACTGTTGTGCCTTACCACCCCCGATGTCCTCATCCCAAACTGTTTTTACTTATGTGTGTTGATTTTTCTACGGATCCCTTCCTCTGGTGTTGTTGAAAGTGCTGGTTTTGGAAGTGATACCATTATGAATTCTATCAACAAAGTTTCGCAAGACCTAAGCCCCAATGAAGCTGGACAATTTCTGTTTGTATTAATAGAAAATGTTTGTCTTATGGGAATGTTCATTTCCATTTCAAGTTTTGCCCAATTTGAACGTCTTCCTCTTTAGCCAGCGTTAGTTTCCTCATTATCAGACTTGATTTCTATTTAATATTTAAAACCCTAAACCGCTCAGGATTAAAATTGGCTTAAAGTATGAAGAAGTGTAAATAGGACTTTGTTCAGCAGCGAATGTGGATGCTTTTTGGTGTGTAGTTGAGCAAACCCGAAACAGTCCCAATGTCTACAGTGACAGCTAACTCATTAAATGGTTAAAACGTCATTATTTAGCTTTCTTTGGTTACATCGCCGAGAAGCAAATGTACTGTTCTCATTCTAAAATATGCACTTTTGCATAGTTTTGTTTCATAGTTTGTGAAAGATGTATTGTAAATTAGTTAGAATGACATCATTTGCTTGGGGTCAGGGACGATTAACTTACCCATAACCCCATAAGAAATGTATTTCTCTGTTGGCAAATCTCACTTTTACTTATGTATTTTTGTTCATGGCTCAGCTGTACTCTAATCATATATTTGGTCTGCAACTCCCTTCTGTCAACAAACTCTTTTATATTGTATTCCTGTAGCCCCGCCCCCCCAAAAAACAAAATCTGTAACTCTGTTGCACCAGAAGATGCTGTAACGGCATGTGTTGAAGGGACCAAACTGATTTCCTTTAATAAATTTCACAAGCATTATCTCTGTCTTCTTATTCATGTTCACTTTTGTATTTCCATTAATCGGCTTTCAAAATAATGGCCAGGCCTCCTCCTGAAAGATGATTTTTATTTAAACATGTATGTACAAGTTGGTAGTTTTATTTTCTGCATATTTTTATTAACATGAAGAACATCATAGCATTGTGTAGTAAAGACATGAGTGACATGGTGCTTGCAGATTCTCAATTTGTCCTTAGCACACATCTCGAGGTTTTAGACATTTACAACATTTGTGTACATGTACTGTATGCTTCCAGGATTATCATTCAAAACGGCAAGACAAAATTCATAGGATGCTTGTTTGGCAATAATTGGATGCTATTAATAGCTATTTGAATGCTATTGCACTACAATAAGTAACTTGTAAATCCCCGTAGCTGAAGTCAAATGAATTTGGTATGGTTGGTTGATGCAATGCTGAATGAAGAGAATGCAACAAATGTACACATCCTAGGTATCTGTGTGTAGTTGCTACATCCAACAAAGACTGGACAGAAATCTTTTTCTTAATTTTTGTTAAACTCTGAACGTCAGGAGTACAAAGCAGTTACAAATAATGCAAGACTAAATCGGCAGACAACCTTAGACTGGCACATGTACTCAGTCATTCCCATTGTAGGTTCCCAAGTTAACCTAATAAAGTTGGAAGTTTACATACACTATGAAGTCTTTAAAACAGATGTTAACCACTCCACAGATTTCATGTTAACTATAGTTTTGGCAAGTCAGTTAGGATTTCTACATTCTACATGAAGTGAGTACTATTTCCAAAACACTTTTACATATTATTGCGCACAATTCCAGAGGGTTAGAAGTTTACAAACACCAAGGCAAAGAACCCCATCCCAACCATAAAGCACAGGAGTGGCAGCATCATGTTGTTGGGATGATTTGCTCAAGGAGAGTGATGCACTTCCAAAACATACAGTAGATGGCACCATGAAGCAGGTAAAGCATGTGGATATATTGAAACACATCAGCCACAAAGTTAAAGCTTGGTTGCAAATTAAAAATGGACAATGATTCTAATTATACTTCCAAAGGTGTGGCAAAAAGGCTTAAGGACAACAAAGCCACAGTATTAGAGTGGCCATCACAAAACTGGACTCCATTCAAGAGAACATTTGTGGGAGGAACTGAAAAAGCATGTGCGAGCAAGGCCTACAAAGCTCAATTCAGTTACATTAGTTCTGTTGGGAGGAATGGGACAAAATTCCATTCAATTATTGGGTCTACTCAAAATGTTTGACCCAGATAAACACTTTAAAGGCAATGCTATCAAATTCTAAGTGTATGTAAACTTCTGACCCACTGGGAATGTGATTGAAAAAATAAAAAGTTACTCCCCATTATTCTCACATTTCACATTATTAAAATAAAGTAGTGGTCCTAACTGACATAATATTGGAAAGGTTTAGATTAAATGTCAGGAATTGTGAAAAACGGAGTTTAACCTTCGTGACGCCCTTAAAATATATCTGATTGTGTATGATTGTATGGTTCTTTTTATTGTCATTGCTGTGTGTATTTGTTTCTTTCTTTATTTTGTGTTGTTTTATGTGCCTTTTAACCCTCCTGTTGTCCTCAGGGTTTCAAACTCACCTTGTTGTGCCAGCAGTGCACATATGTGTGTGTAAACTGTAGAATTACGTTTAGCGCCTGCTATCTGCCACAAAGCGCTAGTTATTTGTGTCATTTTGACCCTGAGGACATCACAAGGGTTAAATGCATTTGGCTAAGGTGTTCAAGTGGGTAATGTTTGCTTATCTGAAGTAGATTTGCTTGTCTCTAAATGGTACAACAAATAATGTGATGGAATGACTTGCCTAAATACCTTCTGTTAAAAGCATGAGATGTTATTTCCCACTGTAGACTGGGAGCCCAGGCATTTAGTTGAAGTTGTTGACATTGTGCTTTTTCAGTTTTTATGTATGAGTTTATGTATCATTAATGTCACATTTTTATACTCAATCATTATGTTTATATGATCTGAGCAGGAAATGTTTCTTTTGAATAAATGTGTTTTAGTTCAGCATATTAGCTTATAAATTGGTTAGTACTGTTTAATTTCATTTAAGAATCCAATCTTGATTAGAGTTATCCCATGGGAAAGCATCACTTGACTGCTGACTACAGATCAGTTTCCATGGCCCCCGACCTAAAATAACCATAATTTTATTTGTTGGTAAAATAATAACCCTGGGCAGCATTTTAGGGAAACCTTCCTCATTTGGGACCAAGGACCCCTGGGTCACAGGAAGTGATGTTGAAGGTGGCATAGTGATGGGTGAGTGTTACTGGTTCCACGGGGGTCTCTATTAGTTACATGATTACACACTGTGTGGCACCACAGCAGTCCCTAATAATGGCTGCTCCTGACTTGGTTATGAATGGTTTGTTTGGTGGTGGCTCAGGGACTTGTCTCTTAGGCTTTGGAGGACCTTAAAATAGAGAAAGGGAAAGAGAGACAGATCAATATACTAATGTAGTGGCCACTCAATTTATGTGTACATGTTTTTGTGCATTTATGCAAGTCGGTTGCTGATGATTTTCTATGAACCACACAAGAAATGTTTCAGCTTAAGTTATCTGACAAAGGACTTTGTATGTGTATGTGTGTGATTTATAAAATAAACAAGACTGCTTACTCTGAGTAACTTTATGCTTCTTTTCCAGTGGCATCAGCTTAAGCCTGATGAATTCTGCCATCTCTTTGTCCTCTTCCCGTTCCCTGGGTCAGGAAACAGTTAACTTCAAATTATTTTCTATTCCCATTTTCCAATTTTTTTGGCAATAGATCACATTTGTGGTGGTACTGCTATAGAAGTGTATTACTAGTGCCATGTTGTGTGCATGTGTGCTTTGTCCAGTCGTGTCTCCAATTTGGATTCTAATAGAATGTGGTGTGGCTTATCTGAATCTTGGTCCTCAGCTGAGGAAGATTGGTGAATGGAGCCAGAATATCTAATGTGTATACATCAAACTACTCCAGGAAAAATGAGAGGTTAGGAAATAGTTCACTTGTACACACTATACCTTTAAGCAATGGCACACTCCAAAACATGTAATTCTAATTAATATAGTGTCTGGCCATGTTATAAAATCATCGTCAAACATTAGTTGAAGGTGAGGTGGTCCAATCACATGCTAATAATTTGATTAAAAACTTTTCCAGAACAACATTTGGAGCTGGTTTTAAGGGGCTAGCAATTAGAGCGGAGGAAGCAGAATTAAGGAACCTGTGGACAGTGACCTGCACTAATCCATCATCTCCATAAACAGTTATGCATAAGGAATAAGATAATTGGGTACGTAATCCTTTACTGAAGACTGATCTAAGCCGTGGGAGACTTCCAGGTCAGCATCTGTACAGAAGTTAAGCATGCTCTACCTTAATCGCTCCACCTCTGCATCATCGACCAGAAAGTCTCTTTTCTGCACCAACTTGTGTATCTTTAGGAGCAACTCCTCCTCCCTCTGTCTGTCCTTCTTTGTCTTCTCTGTGTCTGTCAGGAGAGAAAGAGAAACATAAAACACAGGAGAGAGAGAAGATATATATGTCTTACCATAAACCAGTTTTCAATGTAAACTTCCAAATGTATTTATCCATTAAACAGTTTCTAAAGGCAAATTTTATTAAAATCAGGTATACTTTTTAATGTAATGATTTAATTGTGAGGCCATTACAATTATAAAAGAGAGACAAGCAACCTGACGCCCTGACATTCATAACCAAACAGCTGTAAACTGCCCGTTCATGTCTAACTAATTACACATTGTATATTAGCCAGTAATGGTTGTGCTAGGTTAAAGGAATTTGCATTGGTCGCATAACAGCAAACACAATGCAGAAGCGCACATTAAGTCAGACAAGGGGGCTGTTGGCAAGGCATTTCATGTGACAAGAGTGCAACATCAGCTTTTTTTTCCCCGCAACAGGAAATGAAATGTATCCATTAAGCAGCACCCCCGCCCTGCCGCGCCTCCCTCCCAGGGGCGGGACATGGCACCGACACATAACGGCACAGTAGCCAGAGAAGAATGCAGAACAGTCCGCAAGGGCCTTATGGACACAGCATCCATACAGAACACATGACACCAATGTGACTCATATTTCTGATGGAAACATGGAATTAATATGCACAACACAGAGTAGTTTACATGCCAAAGTACTCGCTGGCACCAGAGGTAAGATATCACAGTGGTTAATCTTGTCAGACAGATACAATTATAGAAGTTGTGTGAATAATGAGTGAATCAGTGTCCTATTGAACTGACTCACTGTCAGTGTGAAACTCTGGAGAAGATGGTGGGCTTCTTATGTGAAGCACACTGTATAAAACAAAGGTTTATACTGTGTAAAACAAAGGTTTATACAGTGTAGGAAACACATTGCGAAGGCTAGGGCATTGTTGTTGTGAGCGGTGTTTGCCACTTTGTGTTTATTTAAGTACCAGATTGTTTTTTCAGCATGCACAGAGAACAGTAAGCTAGTGGACTGCGAGGAGATATTTGGTGAATTTAACAAAAAGTGTTTTAGCACACAATCACGTACTATACCACAATATGCTGGTCTCTGGATTTGTACTGTGCACACAGAGTAACACAGTGCTGGACAGCTGTGGTGTCTGTAGAATATTTGCCTCCATCCACTGTGTTAGTTTTGGACACAAATAGACAAACAGTGTGTTTACTGAAATCCTTATTGGCCACAGCCCCCTGGGAAGGTTCCCTAGGTCTATTTCCATCTCATCTGTATGACTTCAACCAGAGCTGAATGATGGATCTCCCTCATCATTTTATCAAGACTAATGATCAGTCCTGCATAGCTTAACCCTCCCGCTGTCCAATGGGTCAAAACGGCCCGGTGCACTTGCCAGTA
The DNA here is from genome assembly GCA_027564795.1 of Aphredoderus sayanus. Lineage (NCBI taxonomy): Eukaryota > Metazoa > Chordata > Actinopteri > Percopsiformes > Aphredoderidae > Aphredoderus > Aphredoderus sayanus. The sequence goes on along the minus strand of JAODUG010007332.1, from coordinate 10,414 downwards.
TGGGGCACCAACCACAACACAGGCTAATGACATTCCGCGGTTAGCTCCCTCTGCTAGTATTCTGCTGGTATGCCTTAGGACAGCGGGAGGGTTAAGTGTGGCTATGTACAAGCGATGCTTTTGTGAGCAGCACAAACCCTATCTCTGGGTAAGTCTGTTAAACAAAGCAAATCAATGCTCACCATCGTTTAATTATAGAAAGGACACCTGGTGTTCTCAATGTTCTGGTTTGCCGTGTGCGTGCGTGTGTGTGTGCATACGTTTGTACGTTTGTGTGTCTGTGTTGTACCTGGAACTGCAACAATTTGTCTTAACTCCTGCTTCAGACTCATGATGTCTTTGCAGAGCTGAATGTCGTCCATCCTAAACACAAGACACAAAGATACAATTTCAGTTTTATAACTTTCTCTGATTTCTTTAGATACACTGAAAAAACGTCAAAACAAAATACATCAATTAAAAACCAGAATACAGGAACAGATCATTCATCAAGGAGCCCTACACAGCATTAAAGTTATTTATTCAAACCAAAACTCAAAAGAAAACTCTGAAAGATGACAATAGAGAAAAATGAAGATTAAAGTGCTGTCTTATTGTGACGTAACACCGGCCTAAGGTCAACACCTTATGACAGATGACAGAGTGGGCTGATGAAATAAAACATGTTACTGTATATAAATCCTCATGCAAACAGTTCCCATCTCATTCTCTACTGCCTCCCTGCCTGTCTCTGCACAGTGACAGCTACCAGGGATTGAATTCTTCATGAGATATATCAGACACCGATGACTCATCCACAGACCCACCCCCCCATCCCAGTTACATCTCTCTTGCTCTCTCTCTCTCTCTCTCCTGCCCATCCCTCTGTTGTTGGAGCTTCATCACTCACTGTCTTATTCACACCTCACTCCTGATACTTTTCTTGTCTCTCAGTTCTCTGTTCTTCTCTGCCTCACTGAAACACACAGCTACCAGCAGCATACAGATCTGCTAGCATACTGCATGCATGTTTATGTGGCCGCGCACAGCGCATGTGAAGACGTGCACATTTGTATGGTGAAGTGCACGTGATCTCATAAGCCAATCGGGCCCACTGACAGCTGCTCGCATGCTGCATTGATCTGTCCCGAATGTTTATTGGCGATGTGCCCGTCACCTCATCCATCACACTACAGAAGACCACACTGGATCCTGTGTATTGTCATTTCAGTTATGGTACACAGGAAGAAATCCTGACCCAAAAGCCTCAGTTATGGTGAACATGTTATTCGCCTACTGTTGGCAAATGCATCGACTAATCAATTGACAAATGTATGTAAACTGAAGTGGGATTAAATACTGTAGGTTTTAAAACAAAGCCATCTTGAAAACTTCCTGTGCACTGAGAGGAAACATATTTGATTTTGATTTGAAAACAATGCTTTTTCTATTTTATTATTTACTTTTACAATTTCATAATCTAGTAGAGTAGTTATATATTTTAAGTCCTGTGTTTTTATCTACTTCACTGTAAGTTATATATGTGAATTGCTTTTGCTGCTGCAACATTGAAAGTTCTCCCTTAGGGAATAATAAAGTTCTCTCTCTCTCTCTCTCTCTCTCTCTCTCTCTCTCTCTCTCTCTCTCTCTCTCTCTGTCTTCTATTCTTTCTTAGTAACCAGAAAGAGAATAATACTATGTGTTAATGTACTCACATGAAGCGCAGCTCTGATTCACGACGCACGAGCACCTCTCTCAGGCGTTGGATGCGGGCCATCTCTACTTCAATCTCATCTGGAGCCATGGTGCTCTCTGCCATGCACACGTCCGAATGACCTGTACAGGGGAATAGGACAATGAGGAGGAATGGGGGGCAGTAATGAGTCAATTATTACATAGGTACATACTTTATACAAATAAAGAATTTGCGTAAGAATCAACTCGCATCTGTGCACTGTAGTATAAGCCCAGATGAACCGCAGACCACGCTTGAGATGAAACATGTTTTCCCCTTTATCTGGACAAGGCGCTTGAGGCTAGCTCAGCTGTTTAAATTAGGTTGAAAAACAGTTGTGCTGTGTTAACAGCAATACAGCAGGCGTGTGTTCACCAATGCATCCCATTTACAAACGTAATGCTCCAGTGAACTGAGTAACAAGGCAGGCATGCATACTTTGAGAGGGTAATTAAATCCATATTCATTTAATGTTACTGCATCCAGTCATTCTATATGGATTGTATCAAGGGAAGATTTCATTTATAGTCACCCCCTCATGACAAAGAGAAATGTGTAATACCAGCAAGTGCTGTCAAAACACTGATATACAGATGGGGTGTGTTTGAGACAGAAAATAACTCAAGGACTCAACTAAGACTCAATTACATAAGGCACTGTGCACCAGTGTGTTAGAAGACATATTATTACTTGATATTTACTCACAACACTTAAGATTTACCTATGCCAAAACATGCGTGTGTGTATAGTCATCAAAGTCAAAGTGTTGTATTGTCATGTGTACAGTGAAACACCGGGTGGTCCTGGACAATGGAACTCTTATGACTGGGGCAAGGTTGGCTACCAGACGTGTGCAAGGCCACACAGCGGAGGCAGGGCATATGTGCCTTCAAGGTAAACAGTCAGAGAGGACAGAGAATAGTTACTTGATACTGATGTTGACCAGTGTTCCCGGTCGCACAAAGCCCCCTCAGCCAATCGTAGTGAGTGAGCAAACGCACAGCAGCCAGTGAAGTACAGTATACATACAAATATAATCACTAGGGCAACTCACTGCATAGCAACCACAGATCACACCCTTGACACTGTATGAAACCGTGAAGTTGCTGGACAGTGCTGGTTATGCAAGGGTGTTAGATTAATTATTGTGACAGACGTGGAATAGACATTATTTTACAATGTCCAGACTGACTGACTGAATGAAGGTATGCTGGTGAAACCAAATGATTCAGCAGTGAAAATGTCAAAATCCAGATAGTTAGTTATGGCTTACTAACTACTAACACTCTTTACAATAATATGTAGATCTGTATATCATGTCAAAATACATACTGTCCCCTACCACAGTGTTCAGGACAATGTACATTTCAGGTGAAACATACAGTACAGTATACCCAGAGACACTATTACGTTACATTACTATAAGGACTTTGGTATACCTACACCACCACAGCACTTAAGCAAAATTCCCACGACACAGAAACAACCTTGTGTTTCACCTCTTTTTTGCTGCTTGCCTATTATAAAATGCATCATTCAGTAACCCTGGGACATTTGAGAATATATGAAAACAACAGATTTCAGAGGTACTGTAGATACATTTTCCCCCCTCATTATATGTATGTTAGATGCAAGGTTTTCAGGAAACGGGTGACAAAACTGATATGACATATGTACCTTTTTAAAATTACACTGTAAGGTAGCTTAAAACTTTGACTTGCTATCTGTCTCATGAGTACAATAGAGGTTTGCTGAGAGCAGAAGTGACTCACAGGCGTTTACGTGACGGCTCTGTTTGTTTGTGTTTTACTGATACCGGATGAGTCATCCACCAGAAGTGTCTGTTGACAGCCGCACAAAAAATGCCCAGCATAAAAGCGCTGTATTTGGTCCCAGATGTCAGAGCTGTGGTTTGATAAGGAAGACAGCTGGGACCAAGGTCAACAACCCAAAGCGATACATTGACATTTACACCCAATGCCCCAGCATCGCACACACATCAGCCCTGCTACACACATGGGGCCAATAAGAACCAATACAAGGTCAATAAGACCGGGCTGCAGTGTAAGTCCTGACTGGCCCATTAAAGTCAAACAGACTGGCTGAGTGAGGCTCTGCATTGCCAGCAGCCTATTTCTTTATATATGAGGAAGGGAATGTACAGCTGGTTGCAGTGCAGGTGCACACACACACACAGTTAAGGGTCATGTCCCCATATTAGGGCTCCACATTCACAATCGACGGTGGCAAAATGCAATGATAAATTGTGCCTGACAATGAAAGAGCAAGATTCATTTCTAATTGAAAAAGCTATAAATTACACTGCTGAAACATTTGAATTGCACATTTTCTCTCTCTCTTTCAGCCATGTGTTAGTGAAGGTGTGCCATGCACGGTATGATATGGGACAGAACACAAGTAGGGGGACGGGGAGCTGGTGTCTGTGTCTAAAAATATCCGGAAAATTATTTTCCTCTTGGAGTGGAATTAATCAGTTTTATCAGCCCCACACGCCCAACCTTTTTACATTTGAGCTGTGGAATTTAACAGTGTTTGTTGGTATTATATATTTGTAAGTATTTAATTAGTCAGATAGATCTGACAAAATAGAACATGCATATACATATGCAGTATAGATGTATCAAACACATAACATTCACATAACCAAGTGATTCAATTTGATAACATAATTTAACAATATCCTTAAAATAGTTAATAGTCATGTTTGTAATTTCCTTTACCCCCTTAACCCAGTGTTGTTAGCGTCAGCCTTTCAAAGTGAATGTTAACAGTTTGCAACCATGATTTTCAATAATCATACTGACTTAAAGTAAAGCAGGTTCCATGCACTGCACAGTAAGCTCTGCATTAGCACAAGCTGTGAGACAAGTTCAGAACTCCTTCATGCTTGCTGTTGACATTAGGACATACCAGGATGAATTCAAGACACATTTCCAATGCTCAAATGTGATAAGGCAGAAATACATGAATTACATCCAAAAATAAATATAAAAACTAGGTTAACCTTTCCTTTAAATAAATATATAGTATGCATATAATTACTTTTTTTAAACATCAAAGCACTGTCCATTAAATGTTTTCTTTTTCTGAGACAAAGTACATCAACATTGTCATATTATAGCTGGAAGGCTAGAACTATACATTTTTTTATCGGGACAAATGATTGAGCACAACTTCTGATAAATAGCATACATGATACAATACTACGCTTTGATCTCTCGAAGAACAGAAAAAAATTCATTGTGGATTAAAATAAAGCACCACCGACTGGTAAACTCCCGCTACTGTATGCAACTATTTAGAAATGTAGAATAATGAAATGAACAGGCCTAGGCACACCTATAGCTACAGCCTTTGAACCATGCAGGCGTGGGCTACAGTGTTGGACGTATTTATGATTAATATCAGAAATGATCAAATTGTGGCTAATAAAGACAACCTCGCTGCTACTGTAACGCATGACGTTCACCTTTGTCTGTGGTCCACGTCGTTTCAGACACAGCGCCGTAGCTCTTCAATGTGCGCTCAGTGCCAGAAATAGATTTCTTCAGCTCCATCGCAGTTATTGGTGTATGTGAAATCACAGAGACAATACCCTACCTTCCTGACACTAAATGTGCTTTCCTGCTGCACCTATCCAGATCTTTCAGTCTCGCCTTCTGACAGGGCTGCAGCGACCTGAGACGCTGAGCATCTTTATTCAAGCTTTCAAATCCCTTGACGTGATGGGAAAAGACTGATGCAGAGAGCATGCGCAGTGGAAAAGATGGAAAAGGGTGGAGCGTGGAGCCACACACTTTGACTGTAAATGATAGCGATATCCTTTACGTTACTTTAGCACATATCGTCTTGTTTTAATAAATATTAGGGTACTTAGCTCCTGAAAACACAGCAGGGATCAGTCTTAATCTGTGAAGGCTCACTGAGTGGGCAAGATGCAGATAAGTCCAGGGCTCAGGGCCAATTGGCGCCCAGTTTCTTGTACCATATGTTGCAGGTAGAAATTAACTGATTTCCAATGAGAAACAGCATGGCAATATGTAAACACGATTTTATTTATTTTTAATTACCTGCTATGCCGATTGGGAGTAGGCTATTTTACATATAGAAATTGCAAACAAATCAATGAAACAATAAATTAAACTTGAATGTTAGAATTATTAACGTTAGTCTACACTATGGGCATTCAACTATTCAGTTACTATTATTTAGAAACATTATTGCGAGGAAAATGTATTAAGTCAAAAAAAAATGTATACAGGACATAACCATGACTTTGCCTATATCTCGTGCATATGCATTTTTCATTCATTTTATTGAGGCAAATAATAAGTTATTTAAACCCATAGCCTACTTATTACATAATTTGGGGTTATTCAAATATTATTTCGAAAGGACTATATAACTTTAAGTCCATGGTTTTGTAAACTCAAAATGAAGTCCTGCTGCTGAAATGTCTGCTGAATGTCTACTAACTTGTCTAAAGCTGACCAGTCTCCACTGGACGGTTATTTACTAATTGCAGAATGAAATTCCTTTTTTTTTTTTTTTTTATCATACACTAGGCTATAGGCTATTTAAGTTTGGAATTTTTTTAATGTACATTAAACTCTAGAGAATGTATTCTAAAGTTACAGTGACAACACATACCTGCCTCATACCTACCGCAGTAGACATGTTATGTTTTTGAGAAACAATGGTCCAGAACCTACCAAAACATTAGGCATACAATAATGAGTATCAGCACGAGGAATTCATTTTAGGTAACTATTACCTTTATAAAACATGCAATTAGGTTTACTAGGCCTACTGTATGTAAAGCCCACTTGTCTGCCAATGACGACATAAACCCTGAAATAAACAAAAATCAAGTATTTCTTGCTCTTTTCTGGTATACACTGGTTTATCTCTAAACCTGACATTTCATTCAAACACATTTTACTTTGAGCAAATGCCCCAGAGCTAATTAATCATTAAACAAGTACTGTAGATTTTTTCTCTCTCAAAACACATTCAAAGAGCTTTATTTAATGGGAAAGTGGATACTGAATATTTCATTTAGACAAACTACCACATGACATCTGAGTGTTATCTTCAGGAGAGACATAACACTCCACTGCTTAAGATCATTATAGACATGCTCACATAGCATATTCTTATCCACTGTATGCAGTAGCTGTATACATTTCATGAGATTACCGTGTTCCTTTGAAGCATGGCACTTTTTATAACATTTTGCAATAGTTTTCGAATTAATAATAAACTGATTTACTAGTAAATATTGTCTTAAGTGCAACAAACAAAAATGTGACAAAACACAATCGGCACAGTAGCTCGGTGGGTAGCACGGGCAGAAAAGTCCTTGGTTTGAACCCACCTGGATACTTGTGTGTGTAGTTTGCATGTTCCTCTTGGTTTCCACTACTGGACAACACACATGCAAGGTTAATAGAATATACTCCTTCCATAGCCTATAGCCTTTATCCAAGGAACTGGCCTTACAAAGGAAGGTGGTCCCTGGGTGCTGCCCACCCATCCTAGGTAGTTAGGATGTGTAAAATGCAAAAAGACCAAATCTAACTTAGCAGAAAGGTACACTAAGACATTGTGTGATAAAGAAGGTGGTTGAAGGTGCAGATATTCAACCTGTCTCCTCACAAAAGTGAACATCCAAGCACAAGAGTCGTAAAGAATGCATCTACAGTACACACCATTCATCTACTTTCCCTATACCGGGGCAAGCCAGGTACGTCACTTTCTTTCAATTCAATCCGAATATCTCCATGGTAAGCCACAATGAATACAAATAAAAAGGGTGATGGCATTTGGCATTAAGGAGTGGAGATTCACAGTGTTTCCAAAGAATTAAGAGGCAATGTATAGATTTTCCTTTTATGGATTCTGTAAAGAATGGAAGTGCAGCTCTATTGCTGGGGCACCCTTTCCCAATCCCCCTGCTCAGTCCTACGGTACAACTGGGGCTGGCCGCCAACAAACAAGCTGTCAGAGTTAGGGTGGTGTAAAAGAAACTGAATGGTGGACTTCATGTGCTGGACAAAGTGTGGTGGCTCAGCCATTGGAGAAGTGGACAGGTACTGGAAGGGGACAAAGGATACATGCATTCAGAAAGTTCACCTTTAAATGTTATGTGAATATCTTCATCTCTGACAGTGTAAGATAACATAAAGCACAAATATGATGACATTCCAAACCTGCAGTAACTGTCCTTACCTGTAAAATTGTGGCATCACTTTGTGACAACCAGAAAGCAATGTCCAGGTTAGGAGACCATTTGCAGGGGCCAATTTTGACAAGTCCATGGCTTGAATCATATATGTTAGCCATCTGTTGGAGATAAACTGTTTTTAAAGATTATCTTTAGTTTTAAACTAAACTGTTCCTCCTTCATGTTCTTAACCACAGTGGTATAACACATACTGTAATCATATGGTGCTTCAAATAATATTCTAGTAAAATCTATTTATATAGCCTTAATTTACATTACAGGCTCAAAACTCTGGAAAAGCCCACATTTTCACATGGAAACAACACCCCTTTAACCTGCTCCTCCTAGAAATACATTACAGCAACTAATAACAGACAACATCAATATGGATAATGTTACACCAAATTAAATTAAATATGCTGGGAGATCAGTTTGTATAGAAAAAGTAATATTTTCACATAATATAGAATCCCAGATCGGTCTACCTGTCCTCCAGTGAAGGTCCGTGCTGAGCGCAAATCCTCTGCTGGACCTCTATGAGTGAATGAAGATGGGAAGATCTCCCCTGTTTTAACATTTACACCTACAGTAACATAGGTGTAGTATTAAAGTGAGACAAAAGGTCAATAACAGTGACCTTTATAACTGTCATGACATTTACTCCATCTTGCTGTACAACCTATCCATTCCTTACCAATTCCATATATCACAGGTCTATGAGTCTCCTCTATGACAATATCATTCATTTCTACAATATGGCAGAAGAGCAGGTTTGATTAGCATTTTCCAACTGTAAACTACAATACTTTAAATGTATGGTTATGGGCATAGTTAGTATTAGATACCTGTGATGCAGCATGTCTCCAGATGAATATCCTCATTCTGGTTTTGAAATGCCGCTGTTAATTACAAAGAGACCTTTAAAGTTCAATAATAGTGAAATGTGCCAATTGTCATAGTAAAAATAAAGTGTTAAATAAAAAAATGCCATACCCAGTAGGCTAAGGCTGAGATTATGAGAGGTCTTTGATTCATCATTAAACCCCCCCACAAGGTGGAGCTCTAGTCTGTGAAGAAAAAAAATCTGATTAGTTTAGCTATAAATGTATGTTGGACAACAGAGCACCTACCAACATTGTATACAGTGGTCTAAAACAAGTCTTCTTAAAAGCGCTTCTGTGTTTAATACCTGCCCTCCTTGCTGTGGTGACTCAGGGATGTGACAGCTTTCACAATAAGTGGAACCTCACTCCAGGTGCTAGATCCATCACAGTGTGCAAGACAAACAGCTCCACTTCCTGAATCATATTTGAAGTTTACGGTTAGGCTTAATTGTATATTGTAACATAGTTGATGTAGAGACGGGAGTTAGCAGTGTGCTGCTAGGTACCAGGAGCTCTGGAAAAGCCGATTAGAGAGATTTTCACACTGGTATTTCACATTGACCTTACAATGCCAGTTCTCCAGGGCACTATATTCACTTGTCATACATGAGAAGTAGAAAATAAATAGCACAACTTACACCAACTCGTTAATGAGGAGAGTTCTCTCTGGTAGAAGACTGACTAGTTGAATTCGGAACAGTGCATGAGCAGTATGTTAAAACTCTCAACTTAACTCTTATACATAATAACAAAACAATAGGAAGGCATCACCTTGTGGCACAATTTGGCATTGCAGTAATGCCAAGTTTACTCAAATGTTACAGTATACACATTCCTTAAATTTCTCTTGTTCTACAAACAAATTCACATCATTATCTCATATATCATGTGGTCACAGCACAATACGCATGTCTAATTTCTTTAGTCTTTAGCAAGTGAAATAGAGTGCTGCCTGTATAAAGTGATTCACGTATTGCAGCTTTGAGAATGTTGAAATGTTGTCTGAAAACAGTGGACACACGTACAAAAATATAAAACAGATTACCTGTGTGTCTCACAACTACTATATGGCAGGTTGTGGCATCATCAGATCCAATAACAGCAACAACATCTAGGATAAATAAAACATCACATAAAACAAAAGGAATATAGGCAACTGAGATTAAAAAGTAATCTTTGGGAAATTGGTCATAATGTCACATTGTACCCAAATAAGGTTACCATCAGATGGTGTTGTTGCAGCAAACTCTCTTTGTTGGACATACAGGAGGCACTTATGGTCTACATCAACAAGTGGCTTGGAACGAAATAATCTTGCGTTTTCCTGTGACAGACAAGTACAACATTTTAGTTCATTAATTTAATTTAGTTAGTTAGTTTCAGTTGTTCTGATCAAATGACAATGACATACTGTACTATACTAAATAATTCATAGCCTGGATTTGGTGATTGTTTATCAGTGTTTTAGGTGTCTGAATTCCTGCCCCAGCTTCCGGTGTTATGTCCCTACTGGTTTCCAAGATAACTGGTTACCAATCGCGTTCATGTGGTGTGCGCGCTTGTGTTTAC
>JAODUG010007323.1:10457-27618 GCA_027564795.1 Aphredoderus sayanus | reverse complement strand
GACCTGACCTTGAGCTGTTTAATACTTGAGAAAAACTGTTCACTGTAGACTGTTTGTGTGCTGTACTTTTATTCAATGGTAATTGCAATTATTTGCATTGCTGACAATATTGTATATTGAAAATATAATGTAAATGAATTAACATTTTATATATAGAATTGTGTGTGTGTGTGTGTGTGTGTCTATTACTGACAAAAATGTTTATGGTCATTCAAAAATAAGTTGTCAGTCTTAGCTTGTCACTTAATTAGAATTGGATACATATTAGTGATATTGACAGCAATTTAATACAGCTACAGTTTTCCTTTGTCTTAACCCTCCTGTTGTCCTCTGGGTCAACCTGACCCAAAACACTAGCTCTTTGTGGCAGATAGAAGGCGGCAATTCTAATTATACAGCTTACACATATATACAGTATAATGTGCACTGCTAGCACAATAAGATAGTGTTTGCATCTCGAGGACAACAGGAGGGTTAAAAGGCACGAAAAAACAAAACAAACAAATACATCAAGAAATAAATATACATAGCACTGACACTAAAGAGAACGATACATCAGACACAATCAAATGGCGCCACCTGCTGGCATAACATAATAGTGCATTTTTAAACCCAAGGACAACAGGAGGGTTAAATTAACACCTCTTTGAGATAGTTATGTTTCACCTTTTCATTGTGGTACAGTACCTACAACAATAATATAGTTGAGTTTATATTTTAATAATAATAGTATCATTATTCATCTAAGATGATTATGTTGTAAATGCATTAATAATTTATTAAACAGGTGTTTCACCAAATCTTTAATAATAGTAATCTCACCATTACTGTGGTACCAACTTTACACTACGACTGATTATACTACTGAGGGTTAAAGCAATACTACTGTACATTCATACTGTATAACAATAACTGTAAAATCAACACAATATTTTCATAAACAGGTGAACAAACCTTAGTTGTGAGCTAAATATGTAAATGTACCAATAGTAGACCCAAGCCCGTCTAAATCAAATAGCATCTAGCCTGCAGGTGAGGTGGGCTAAACTAGCCAGTTAGCAGAGCCACACTGATTATTGATCATGTCTAGAGGTAAACTTACTGTAACTATACTGTGCAAGGTTGCTGTACGGCTGTCGAGACGAAGAGCAGTTTTCTGGATCTAGACAATGCAGTCTCCAGTTTCTGTGTTCATATCTGTGGCAGTCCTACCCTAGCGAATCGCTCAGCCCCAACCCGACCAGGACTGCAGTATTCCGGCTCGCGGGTCTCCCAAAAACAGCGGAGGGAGGCAGACAGACGAGGCTGGAGTCTACCGCTTGTCTGCAGATGCTGAAAACATTTGACATCTCTCTCCTTTGCAACAGTTTGTTTGTTTCTTAAACGCCTTTATAAAGTTGTAAAGACAACAGCACTGCCATAAATATCGTAACAGGTACGTATATATCGCGGAGGACTGCTGACCTAATTCAGTTATTCTTTAATGGCAGATTTTTTTAATGATCAAACGGCGTCATTATTCAATGTGATACGCCCTGACGTCATTCCACGGCGACAATATGCAGTTCACATTTTAACAAATTTAAGTAACTTTCGTGTATTACTTCTACGCCGTTTTTCATCGTAAGCATAGTTCGTTGTTGAAATCGATTAATATTTTTTTTATCTGAGCAGTGTATAGATTAAACCAAAACGTTTTCGTTTACCCCGGGAGGTTGGTCGCGTCCTCACATGACCTGTCAATATTGGCGTCGTTGAATAGGACAGCATAGAATATAGCGTAGTGTACTGTAGACTTGAGGACATTTCGTACTATTGTCCTTTCCCGTGGATTTATATCCACGTTCTTCAAAACGTAATCTCCCATACATTTAGTAGAAGCTTTTAATTTGATACTAGTTAGATACATCTACAAAAACGAAATGTGTACTGTACATAATTAAACACAGAGCCACACCTAATAATTCCAGAACTATAGATTAATTCACACAAAGCATAAAATGAAATTAGTACATCTGCCTTTGTGGGGCCTTGTCATAAGTACAATTCAACATATTTATAATGGGTCCCCAAACTGCACCACAACCGGCTATGATAAAAGCGATATCCCCAAAAAAGGACTACAAAATTAAATTCCTTTTTATTTTTATTTTCATTTTCTACAGTGTACAGTATTAAAACATTAAATGTTTCACTCATGAAAAGGAAATTCATTAAATCATAAACATGTAATGTTTGCAGATTATTTCATCAAAGAGACAAAATCAGAAATCAAATGTGGGAAATCTTTAATTAAATAGAAGCAAAAAGACACAAATACATAAATGTTAGACTATATATTTCTGTAAAAATAGAAGCAGTATGACTGTATCTATACTTTGGATGGAAAGATAAGGATGAGAAGTAGCCCTTAAAAACGGATTGCATCGTTGAAATAAAGATCAATTGAAATCTTCAATCTCCTGTTCCATCTCCTAAAGATGTAAAAATGTAAGAAAAAGAAAAAGTTATATATATATATATATATACATTCTACTATACTTATTTGGATGTAGGAGAAGGCTGGTACTGGTAACTCTATAATCAAAAGTCAAATAATTCACCCCTAAACACAATTATCCCCTACTAACCTGTATTAGTGCTGTCTTATTGAAATCTCTTCGGTGTCTGTAAATGCTCTGGCACAGTAGGGCATAGAGTTTCTCTAGCTGGTAGACCTCATAACTATCAGTCTTGGCCACTACTCTCTCCAGCAGCACCTAGACATAAAAGGAAGTGGAAGTAAGTGACGGACCACAGGCAAACCACACTCAAAGCCAGACCTGTTAGCCTGCGTAACTGGGATACACTAGTCTATACAGGCTGCATAAGGCCAGTCAGTGAAGGAATGAGAAAAACAGCTAGGACCAACATTGTTACTATTGGAATACATATATGCTATGGATTCTATTGGAAAGGCAATTCTTCCTGATAACAGAGAACAGACAGAGAAACTGACACTTGCAGCTAATCATACTGTAAGAAACAATAAACCAGTACAGATAACATCATAAGGAATGTATGACTGCACAGACTCAGCGTCCCATACCTTTAGTTTTTCTTTGTCAACCACCAGTGGGGGGGTTTTCTCTTCCAGAATCTGCAGAGCTTTGTCTGCATTAATCATGTTCTGCTGGAGTACAGCACTTTTCAGGCCACGTGTCATGCGCCTCAAACCTCGCTCTGGAGACACAAGGACACGTTAACAACTGTAGACACTCCAATAAGAGCAACACTCATAGCAACCCTTACCACTTAATACAAGATTGTATTGAATTATAGCATCCTTGGTTTAAACAGTATAGCGATACTACAGGTCCCCCGCCACCTTAAACAAAAAGTAATTGCTTATTTTATGAAACTAACACTCACTCAATTACTTTTATTATCATTAAATTCAATAATTCATTTTATATGTATCTAAGGCCAGTAGTCATCCAAATATACCAAACACATACTTCCACATTCAAGGAGCAAACCTGCAGTATCTTCCTCCACTTTGTCAGTTCCAACACCATCTGTAGTAGTCTTGCCTGCCTCCCTGCCCGTTTTCATGGGTAGGTTGCTACACCCTGGCTTTTCCACTTCCATGGGCTCATCCTGGCTGCTGGCCTGGCTGGCTAGTTTAACCTCACCATTCCCTATAGTTAAAGTTGGACTTTTCTCAACTTCACATGTTGGGTTTTCAGGGTGTTTTAGTCTTGTTGACAGTGATTGGATGTTCTTATCACCCATCTTGCTGATACTGGCCTGTTCCTGGGGTTTGCCATGTGTCTGAGTTTGGCAATCTGCCGTGCTCCCACTGTTCCAGCACCCATCCTGTATGGAGGGATTGGTAGTGTTGTCTGACTCTCCTGTGGCCTGCGTCTTCCCCTGTTCTACGCCCACTGTGCCGTCCTGACTGCCCTCTTCACCTTCCTCGTCCACATGCTCCATCTGGCCGTCCTTCTTCTTGGGGGTGTGCTCTAAGCTAACGTCCTGAGATGCCATTTGCTGCAACCCTCCCATCGTCCCCTCAATCTCGGCTCCTGCTCCCTTCTTGGCCTCCTCCTCGCCTCCTTCCTCCTCCTCCTCGTCAGACTCGACCAGGTGTGAGTTGTGTTTGGGGACGTAAGGGGAACTGCTCTTCTTCTTAATGAAGCCCATACTCCAGCGTGACCAACGCCTTTTCTTCTTCTGGACTGAGGGTGTTAGGATGAGGCAGTGGAGAGACAGAAATATATTTATTTACCAACTCAAATTTCTACATTAGGGAGAAACCGGCAAAGAAACCAGGATGCCATTGATGTCAGCACTACCAATAATGCAAAACCAAACCAACCTGTGTTTCTAGGTGTAGTGAGAGTAGCAGCAGGCGTGGGAGGACGAGCTGCAGTCGTGGCTCCAGCCGAGTCCTTAGGGGGAGCAGCATCACATGTCTTCGTCTCAGCTGGGTGTCTGGGCTGCTTTGGCAGGACGTGGTAGAAGGAGGGGGCAAACCGTGAGGTGGAACAACCTACTGTCAAGACAGAGAGAACTGATTTAGCATACAAGACCTCTGCTATATATTGTTTGTATCTGTAGCTTTGAATGACTGGCAATAAACAGGGACATTCTGAAGCTAAAGCTTATTTGTAAGGAAATGGGTGGGCTACAACTTATTTGAATCATTGCTAATAATATCATGGTATGGATTTGCTGTATTAAATTGCAAGAAATCAAACAAACATTTAACCTGTGAGATGAGAGCAGTTTGTCTACGTACAGTACGAACAATTTTGTCTGCAAGAAGGTTTCAAATTTACTTCTTTTTCTGCGTGACTCCTTGATCTCCTCACAGATCTTCTCGAAGTCTTCATCCAATTCATCTCGGATAATCGCATGAACAGTATCCTTCAAAGCACATGCCCTGTGGCGGATCTGACGGTCTAGATTGGAGGAGAAAACAACCATATATCTACTGTAAGCATGCACAAAATATAGTAGGTGCTGTTACTATATCTCTCACAGCAGATAAATAGCAGACAAACACCTAATTTATTAAATAATTTCCTACAACATTCAGCGAGCAAACAAGATTAAGCATCACATCCAACAGACAAATCATATCAGGATGTTCAATTACCCTATAAAAAGCCATTTAATAGCTAAAATAAAAAATTCAGCAGATCGCCTACTGTCAAAAGAATCTGACCACTGCACTGTAATGTGAGACTGCAAGTGGTTAAGACTGCATCACATACCTGAGGGGTCCCTGTCAGGGTTGTACTCCAGTGCATTCTGCCAGATAAGATCCACCTCAAGGAGAAACTCTTTGACAGTTCCATAGTGATGGAGGTCTATCCTGGAGAGAACAGTTGATAGGTCCATCGGCTGCTTGATCACTTCTGCATAATCTGGCACCTAGAATAAATGAAGAACTGTTTCAAGGCTTGGCAAAACCTAAAGCTGTGAAATATTGCCAAAACGGCACGTTGAGAAATCGTTACCTCATCCAAATCTACTGGCTTTGTGAATGCCTTGAAGCGTTTGTCCTGGGACAGGCGGTTGGTCACGTCACGCAAGAAGAGGCGGAGCTCCCTTAGTGTGTCTTCCTCCTGCTCCTCCAGTCGCTTTGCCTCCTTTTCTGTTAGTTGTGGAGGGGGGAGCGGAGCAGCGACAGGGAGAACCTCCAGTGCTTGAAGCACTGAGGTAAAGTAGAGCTTTGGTAAACACGTGCATGTACACAAACACAACATTCCTGCAGTGACTACATACAGTATGTGCTTAAATTAATATCCAGAAGGGTATGAAAAGTCCCTCGCAACCTGCAAATCCCTGCTTCTCAGATCAGTTCCTGGTAAAGATGTATGACAGGGATCAAGTCTGACATACTATTGCCTTGCAATTCATAAAGCTGAAATGTATGTATTCTAGAAATCAATGTAAAACAATTAAATCCATTTCTTACCAGCTTTCTTTTTAGAGGCAGGAGATTTGGCAGCCTGGTTGAGAATCAGGTCTTCAAAGAAGTTTCTCCTCTCTTTGCTGGTGGGAACCTGGACATGGAAGACCTCACCATACTCCAAGCGAAACAACTCCTGGACCTGGAAAAACAAGAGGGGTGTGTCAACAACTAAACATGTAAAAACAGTCACTCAAATGTAGCTGCCATTCATATAGAGCGCATTATTTATTTAATCTGGACAATGTTTGGTGTGTGAACCCATACCTCTGGACTCAGTCGGCAATAAGGCAGGTTACAGGTCGCCAGTAGTAGTATAGGAGAGAAGGCAGGGATGCTGTGAAGCAGGCTGAGGAAAGTAGCTCTTAAGGCGGGCCCGACCGTCTCCCACCATTGACCAATATGGGGGATGTACAGTATACTGGGAGAGGTGCGCTTGGCTTCAACAAAGACCTACAGGACAAGGGAAGGATCACAGATAAAGCCTACTGAATGTTCCTTTAGCATGAACAAAAGGGACATGATCTTACTGAATCAGTTTATCCATATCAGTGGCTAGAGTTTTGCAGCTTACCCGAGCGCACGTCTCCTCTGGCGAGGATGCGCTGGCTCCAAATAGCACCGCCATGTCCAGGGTGTACACTGTGAATTTCTCCAGGGCATGGAGCAGAGCTGGGGCTAGGTGGGAGCTCTGACCAGAGCCTGGTGTGCCCTCCAACAGCAGCCTGGGACGGTAGGAGGTTGGCTGGGTCAACACAGTCCTGTTGGAAAAAGGAGAATAACTTTTATGAAAAGTTCAAATTATTATTATTATTATTAATTCAATTAATTGCTCCCAGCATGTGGCTAAAATAATAGCCTAAAAGGGGGACCAGTCTTAGCTTGTGATTAGCTATTCTAGAAGGGGGACCAAGTTCATTGAAAGGGGAGAAGGTAGTTTCTTATTCCTTTGTTTTGTTTTAAATTAGTTTGACCACTTCATCTTTTGTTTTTCAAATGTCTTAAAATTGTAAAGCACGTTGAGTTGCCAATTTTGTATGAAAGGTGCTATATAAATAATAATAATAATAATAATAATAATAATAATAATAATAATATTATTATTATTATTATTATTATTATTATTATTCATTGATGCCCATTAACATTTGGCAAAAAGAATATTGGAAAACCCACCTATTGAAATGTTCCAGTCTTTTAGTTGTGTGTGTTTTGGGCTGTGGGTGAGACAATTGGCCACTGGAGGGCCAGACTGCTAAATCCTCATCTTCACTGAACATCAAGTCATCCTCAAACACACCACTGGGTACGTCTGGAAACAGACATGTACAGAACACTAACCAAGAGTGACTCCAGACTCCAACCTTTATTAAACAAAGAAGTTTCCTGTATTTGTGATCATGTTTGATTCATTTCACTATTAGCTATGAGTTTTGAGCACTAAATTAAGAACAACCGTACCGTGGTCTCTTTTTCTCTTTAGGCTCAGTTCAACATGGGGAAACAACCTGCCCAGTGTGTCCAAGAGGTTCTGTAGTGCAGCACAGAGTAGAGGACGAACAGCTGGTGTCAGGGCCTTGGCTGGTGATACCACCGCCCTAGCAATTAGGAATCAATCACACCAAACCTGGTTAGTGCAATCACACTTACATAGATACTCAACAAATGTAAAAATAAGGATTTACAAGAATAAAGGTTCCCACCATAACACTACACACAACCCCTTAGGTTTGCCATACCTCTCTGCAGCTGGCACCATCTTGGCCATGGCAGACATGAAGTCCCTACTGCAGATGGCAATGGAGTCTACATCCAGGACAAGCTTCTGGGAGGAGGAGTAAATCTGCGGGTAGCGCCGACGCAAGGCACAAAGAGCAGCCTCTGAACACACCGCCTTGATGTCTGCACCACAATACCCTACCAAAGACACAGGTGTTTATATTGTGAACTACAGTAACCATATATCCCACATTCCAGTCTATTTCAAATACATTATTGTAGCAGAAATGGTACTATAGTAAACATATCACAAGAGTGTGGAAATAATGAAGCACACAAAACAACTTCATTGAAAATGTATGTTTAAAATACGTAGAGCATATACATACCGACACATTTATCTGCCAGTTCCTCCAGGAAAGCATTCGATGGTGGAGGGGTCCATTGTTTGGTGTGGATCTTCAGAATATCCCTCCTTGCCTGTTTCAAAGAACAGTATCACTGATGCATCAAACTATGAATATCCACTGACTGCTAAATAAAAACAGATATAGCAATCCAGCCAAATTTGCTTAATATTAAATTAAGTTTTTACCTCTCTATCCGGCAGGCCAAAAAGGAATTCTCTGTCAAAGCGCCCTGGTCGTCTGAGAGCAGGGTCAATAGAGTCCAGTCTGTTAGTGGCTCCTATGACTACAACCTCTCCTCTGCTGTCTAAACCATCCATTAGAGCCAGCAGGGTTGACACAATCGAGCTATGGAGGCACAGACAGGCAGGACAAAGTTAATACCGTCTCCCCACAACAGGCAGGAGTGACCACAGAGATGACCAGCAGACAAATGCTATGTGAAATTGATTATTTAAATTGAAGTTAAGATGGGAAATTAGCAAGCTTGTCTCTCACCCCAGCAGGGGGTGCTGTTTACCTGTGTATCTGGTCCTGTCGACTGGACCTGACAGGAGCTAAACCATCAATCTCATCAAAGAAAATGATAGAGGGACGCATCTGATAGGCCTGAGAATAATCGGGCAGATTAAATATTACTGTAGATTTCAAATATGTATGACAAAAACAACTTTCTGAATTTATCAAATATTTGTACCTGGTCAAAGAGTAGCCTCAGCTGTCTCTCTGACTCTCCCACCCATTTACTGAGACAGTCAGCTCCTTTCCTCATGAAGAAAGACACCTTCCTCTCCCCCTGACTGCACTCATTTGCCAGGGCTCTGGCTACCAGGGTTTTCCCTGTACCTGGGGGGCCGTAGAACAGACAGCCTCTGGAGACAAACAATAAATAAATAAATACATACAGACATTAAGAGGCTACATTGCTGTACAAACATAATAACTCTGATTAGTTACTGCTAAAGCAACACACCACCTTCAGTATTGTTATCAGATGGTTGAATCTGTTGCAACAAAAACAACCAAAACAGCACATGTGGATATGAGTAGCAGTCTGTTACATTAAAGACACACAAATTAACCTGCTAGCCAGCATGTTGTCTTCAAGCCTAATCAAATACAAATTAATCTCTTTAGCAGATGCTTATTAATTACCTGGGTGGCTGTATCTTGAACTTCTCAAAGACTTCTGGGTAGAGAAGAGGGAAGACAACCATCTCTTTCAGAGAGGCTATGTGTTTGCTTAGACCTCCAATGCTATCAAAGCGTACCTAAGACAAAAACACTGATTCACACCACCGTTCTCAGATTCTGTCTTTTCATTCCTCTATCAATCAATCAATCCTACCGTCTTGTCAATTTGCATTGGGTCCACATCAGCCAAGCTGGCTCCTATCTTCAACCTGTCTTTCTGGATGCCCAGCAGATCCTCTTTTACAAGGTTCAGAGGCAGACATCTAAAAAATATTTTTTTATTTTATTAAATCCTCAAAATTATATTTACATAACATAATAGCGCCCACCCCCAAACAGCACTGACCATTTTGACAAGATTTTTATTTTGGTGTATGTCGTATCTGTCTGCCCATAGCGTATTTTTGCTTTCACAAAGGGCTGATCTTTACATTGTTACGTTCCAGTTGACATTGTCTAGTGTCACTAGTCTGGTGTGAGAATGGTTCAGTAGAGCTGCTACCGATTTATCTTACCTGTTCACCGACCTGCTCCTGTTTTTACTCCTCCGTCTCTGGAATTGCTCCTCCTCTGAAGAGGATGAGGAGGATGAGGAAGTGGAATCACTGCTGTGGATGGCATGTCTCCTTCTGACAGAAAGAGAATAGCCTGCTTTTATGAAGATAATCAACGTCATGAAGCAAGATGCCTAAAGTATAAAAACAAATTGAACCAGAGTACACTCTGTGAGGACATTAAAATCCACCCCTGCACATTTAGTCAGAAGCTCAACATTTTCTCCATCCCTCATATAGTTGTGTTTCAAAAAGTGAGCTAGTTTGAAATGTGTAAGTACAGACATACATTCCCACATATATAAATGTATATAACATTCTTCACGAAACCTAATGGTCAAATGACTCCCTTCCTAAATTACTGTACTGAGTGATAAAATAAACTAGTCTACATTTCACACAACTAGATCAGATCAATGACTACACGCTCACCTAGGAGTGCAACCCATTGTAACAACTCCAATACTGTGTATCCAGTACAGTGCAATTAGACAGACAACACCCATGATAATCTAACTGGAGACTAACAGTGAAAAGCACAAGAGAAAAGCAGTGGATATCTTACCTCTCAGAACTACTCCTGAGGATGCAGTGGAGTCAGAGAAAAGCAAAAGAATAAAAGTACGATGGAATGAAATGCGCATGCAATGATGTTACCCTTATGGAGGACTATCAGTAAACACAGCCTACATCAAGTAATGTATTGCTAGAAAATACTACCTTGTTGATTAGCTATCAGCTTTTACAACACAAACAATAAATAGAGAGTAAGATGTGTCCATTGTGACATTTTCATATTTATTAAGAAATGGGGTGTTTGTGTTGCGAATGCTAGTTCAATATGAAATGCCATAGTCCAAGTGTCATAACACTGCGTCACACATTAAAACATTAATATTTACATTGTTTATCATTAGTGATCAAGAATGACACTGCTGGGCTGCTTTACTAACCGACTGCTTCTCCTTCTGTTGTACGGGCTTCTAGGGGCCGTGGAGCTGAACATGAACCTCCGTCTAGTAGGAGATGGGTGGCCCTTAAAAAAGATGCTGCGCTTCCTGGTTTCTTTGGGTTCTGATGAGGGACATATAACAATATTAAACTTCCCATACAGATTCACGATATTCAGAGAAGTGCAGTAGGCCTCAATGAGTGTTTCAAAATATCAACTGGAGAAAATATAACCTTATGAATACGAATACCACTTCAGGTAAGTGGTTCACAAAGTGGGGGGTGGAAGCTGTAGCTTGAACTAATGGCATTAAAAGCGTGACAACATACTGAGGAACATGCTCTGACATGGATTATTATATAGGGTGAAATGGTATTGAATGATACATTACTAACTGAATTACTTTGTTCCCCCAAAATCAAACCAAAGCAGCAACATAACTCATACCATCATGAGGGGCCTGGTAGCGATCCACAGCCTTTCTCTGTCTGAAGTCGTAGCGTCTCTGGTTGTCATCTTCCTCATCAACATTGTCATCATCTTCCTCATCCTCCTCATCTTCCTCCTCCTCTCCATCTTCTTCTTCCTCCTCCTCATCCTCCTCCTCATCCTCCTCCACCTCATTACCATCTTCTACTGTAAATGTATTTAATAGATGGCTAAGTAATGTGTATAGCCTTTAATTACAGCTACTTTTGCTGTGGGTGAATTCTCTATACAGTTTAATAGGTACAATTTGAATATGCGACATTGTAGTACTCTAATTCACGGAGCCAATGATATTATGATCTGTACTAGACATCCAAGAAACTCAAGTGTAGT
This sequence comes from Aphredoderus sayanus, assembly GCA_027564795.1. Taxonomy (NCBI): domain Eukaryota; kingdom Metazoa; phylum Chordata; class Actinopteri; order Percopsiformes; family Aphredoderidae; genus Aphredoderus; species Aphredoderus sayanus. The sequence continues at coordinate 16,008 of JAODUG010007323.1, read as the reverse complement.
TTCACTGCATACTACAAATGCCCTATAATGCTTGTTAAATATAATAAACGGTATGTATAGGTCATGAAGAAAGCTTCTTCATGGTTCACTTCTACGGTAATTTCAGTTGTCTATGCATGCTGGTTCTAGAACGAGAATTTATGCCTTTCTCACACCATTAAGTCGTACTTTAATATATGATAAATAAATAAAAAAAAAGACAAAAAAGGGTAGTAATAACCTATTCACAAGGCAGAGGGAAACTTAAGGCATATCCATTCTTACCTTGTATCTCCTTCTCCTTAGGATCTATACTTTCAACATCAGCCCTGGCAGACCTCCGTAACCCACCCCTGGTGTACATTCCCAGCTTCTGCAAGGAAACCAGTCAAAACACAGACAGTATACTTTATTATTTCCACTGAGCAACAATCAACAGTTTTCAACTAAATTCCAGTTTACTATGGTGAATAATTATATATATATATAATGAAAGTATAATGTTGTTACTTTTTCGATTTACCCACTGTCTAGTAAAGGTAAAGTGACTTTCTGAATTATCTGGGTTTTACCTCTTCCTTGGTGTCCCTGTCTCTGCTTCTCAGTCTGCGTCTCCTCTTCTGCATGTCGTCCATCTTCTGCAGTACAGCTTCAGCAGTGCTGAGGGACAGTCAGAGAAAAAATTACTACAATATTTACTAATAAATAATACACAGTGGGAATTATTTTTAACATACATTGTACATGAATACATTTTGATGGGGTACAATTTTATATTTAATCAAAACTCTGAAACATTTGCTATATAGTTTCATTATTTAACTCACTTGGTGATGAGTCGGTCATACAGTACAGACTGGTTACGGGAGTTCAATTTGTATCTGGTGATTCGAGAGCTTCGCCGCACTGAGCGATCCTCCTCCTCCTCCTCTTCCTCTTCTTCCTCCACCTCTCGGCTCCTGAGGCTGAATCGGCTCCTCTTTGGAGTAGATGAGCCCTCCACCTTGACTGGCACATCTATGGAACAAAGTTACACAGGTTTAGTCAAGCACAACTGCTCCTTTCCAGAATACTAATAAGTACAGTTATCAATAAATCTATTATTTTAAATTAGTATCGCGTGTTTATTATGGAAGGAAAATTTATTGTTTTAGCCACAAAGGAGGATTCTAAATAAAAAAACTGACTGCACTTTACCTGCTTGATGTTTGCCACTAGATGCTTTGCCTTCTCCCTGCAACCTCGGGGATTTCCTGATAAGTGAAATGACACACTTCACTTCACTGACACATGGCTTCCTTTCAGGTCATGATGTTGTGCAATTGCATTTTGATAAGCTATATACAAGTATCAGCATAATTTCGGCAAAACTTCAATAACAATTTTGTTAAGACCTTGACACTGTCCATGTATTAACAACTTGTTGTTTCGGACTCATATTGCGGTAAGGAAGTCAAGTCAATGCATTTATAATTGCATTTAACAACAACAATTTGTTGACCAAATTGCTGTACAAAAATATCCAAACATACAAGAAAATAATAAAACAATAAACAGAAACATACAATAAATATAAACAAAATACAAAATAAAAAAAAGACAGATAAGCACAGGTTTACCTAAGATGACTTAACACCAATGAAAGAAAAAAAAAAAACAGTGGTGGGAGATTAATTCACAGTCTAGAATGCTTCAGTCAACAGTTTAACAAATGTTGCATTTGCTTCACCTTCACAAGTTTATAAACTGTTGCAGTAGGCTATATTTTGACTATCAAAATAGTGAGTCTATATAGCTGAAAGCTCAGTTATAATTTTTTTAAAGGCCAGGGATTGTGCATAAAACATATGCTTTTGAAATACACTCCAGCTTTTGCAATTAGGAACCAAGATGACCTAGTTAACACATTACCTGGTGCAGTATTCTCCAGCTCCGCCCTCTGACTGATGGGAGGTCTTGCCATTTATTTCAGAAAACGAGACATCACTTTTTACTCGCTGTCGTTTGGCTCTAAGTTGGTGATGAAGACTGCTTCGTTCCTCCTCATTTACATCAGCATGACCCTGTATGTGATAGTGTTTTGACATACACAACATAAAATCTTATAAATCAAATTATAACAGTGCATGTTTAAGGGAAAACATATACTCACTTATTTTCTTTAATACTACCTACTTAGAATGTACTGTAATGTATTTCTGTTTATTATAGGGTACAATACTTTTTATTTTTTAAATTGATGTAATGACGATGTCATTAACCACTTGTTTCAATAACAAATGTGTACATTGTACATACATAACGATCAAACTGGATATACATACGTCCCCAATACACACAGCAGGCATGTATAATGGTCAATTATAAACAATAAAAAACATTGATAAAAAGGGGACATTACTAATTTTTGTGGACCCAGCATTAAAAACGTTGTTTCAGTTTTTAACGAAGGTGCATGTTCATCCCGCACGAGTATTTAGTAGCTCTACAGTACGTAGGTTTCGTTAACGTACTGTAAAGTTTTGTGAAAAGTTTTGCTTCAAACATCAACAGTCATTAATCTGGTTATCTGGGAGAGGAACAACTATGACAAAATCAATAAATGTACCAAATATGACTTAAAGATATAAGAAGATACAAAAAGAAAATGCAGTTTTTATTCATGAAATGACCAAGCATAACCAAAAATTCATAACAGTACCCCCAGTCCCTCATAATAAACGTAACAGTACTTTACAGTTGTAAATCTGTCACTGCAAGTAGGCAAACTAGCGAATTAGCATAGCACGCTAGCCTAGCAGCCATGGCAACACAAAGTTTCCGTTACAAATATTGTTTGTACGACAAGCACACGTTCTTTGCTAGACCATGTATATTTGTACTCACATTCGCAGTGTTATTTTCAGGGCTGCTGAAGCTGTCATCGAGGCTCCGAGCAGAGCGAGTCAGCCGGGCAGACTTGACCTGAGCCTGAGACGCGGGAAGCAGCGACAAAAACTCAGAGCTTGTATCCAAATCTGCTGCCCTTCTCTTCGGAGTTGTAGCTGGTTCAGCAACGGCCGTGCCGCTACTACGTAGTATCACCATCTTGACTTAATTTCCAAACATAAATTATAAAAGATGAGCCTCTTCTCAATAGAAATGTCTAAATAATACCAGCATAATAACCAACAGCCGAAAATATACAGTTGATACACACCCTCCTCCTAAGCCCTTGATTTCTGGCGCCACAAACGTCATCAGAAGTGAAGCGGTAGAGTGCAGTCAGCTGCCGACTGGAAACATAGATCTAACGCATAAACGGTATGAAACGTCAAAATGACAAGTTAACTACTGCGAATTTAAGGTACGCCAGGATCAATGCTACATTATATTACTCCGTGTATTAACCGGAAATAAATAGTAAACGCTGAAAATGTTCAAATGTCGCATATGCGGAAGGATACAACAGAAAAGATACCCGGCTGTTTTTATGGCGCGCTACGAGGTGCGCACTATGCGCGCTCTCATTATATTAACATGGTGGTCCTGCTTAGAATACATATTTTACATGTTATGTGTCCAACAGAATTATAGGCAGAGAAAATGTCAACATATTTTTCTTTTTATTTGAATAATGACAATGAGAAAAACAAATTATATAAATGAAAAACAGTTTAATAGGTTATGTAAAACTGCTAAACAGGGTAACTGGTCCATACAATAAAATCTCAAAGAACTTGAACTGCGGTCTATGATGTTTGGAATAGACAGATGTGGTGCAGTTAGAAGGTATTGTAGGTGAAACAATATTACTGTTAACCATTAAGAAACCATCCACTTTGTGTCATCTCTGGAATTGCTAGCATTCCTAAAGCCCACCACATTCGGCAATGGAAATGTGTGAAATAAAAAGTTTGGAAAAATATAAATTGAGATTTTACTACAGGTCAGCTTCCAATTCTGTTTCATTACTGCCACATTTAAAAACCATTACAATCAAGTACACCCTTCCAAAAACAATGGTTATTGGTTGTCCAAGTAAGAAGTTATTGTCTGTTGCACTAAATTGATTTAGAAAGCCACCAGAGTCCCCTGTTAGCAGGCACAGTCTTTAGGCAATGGCTGCCAGGTAGTCTTTAACCTCAGCTGGGGTGAGTCGTCTGAAGCCTGCCGCATCACAAATCCCCACCTCAATGTTCTCCTCTGTCATATGGCCTTCAAAACTCTCCTGAAACATGAGAAATCCATTAATGTTCATGGATAACCTTTATATGACCTTTATAATTCCAAGAGGTCCTGCATAATCTGTATATCCTAAGGCCCTTTATACCAATTGGGTTATTTTCTGATTAGGATACGGTAGTACGGAAAGTTACAGTAATATTAATATTATTATTATTGGAATACTATGTAATACTGACATTATGAATGCGGTATGTTTACATTTTCCGAATAGGAGTGCACGCAAGTCATTGATAACATTACCATAAAGTTTGGAGCTTGTTCATTCACGTTTTCTAAGATGAATTAATGTACATGGAACTTCAATGTACACAGCTTTTTCTCCATAAATTGGGAATGAAAAATGGATTGAAAAAAGTAAAATGTAGTCTGGATGAAATAGGATATGCAATGCTATTAAATGTGCAATGTGTTAAAAACAAAAACATGATCAGTGTAACTTAAGCTCCAGACAGAATAACAGGATTCGCTCATTGCCCATCGCTTTGTATCTGAAAATTGGTAGCTTGTTTACATTCCAGTCTCTGGTTGCCTAGGTATCCCTCTTGTAAATTTCCCACCCGAAATGTTTCCTTCATCTGTCGGTCAACAATATTGTGAGCTTCAATCAAGCCTCAATCAAGTCTACTCTATTTGAGCTTAGTTTATGTCAGTGCCTGCCCACTTCACATCTCTGACTGAGTCGCTGATTATTAGCGTTGCCTTTCCATTGTCTGGGGCTTAAGGATGTAGAGTAAACATCCAGCGCTACATTGTTTTTCCTGCACGTAAAGTGATGTGTGAAAGAAGGAAACGAAATATATACTTTTACATATTTTTGTCGATTGTGCCACTGTTTACTGAATTAATACATGAATTTTAAGATGGTAATTTAGACACGCTACACTTAAATCAGGATCAGCTGTGAATTTTGGTTGCAATCTCAAACTCCGGAGACCACTAAAACTGCCATGCATGTGGACATTTGCGTAAAATTTGCTTTAAAACCAATTTACACATACATTTGTTATGCTTGTGCTTCATGAACGAGACACACTGAAAACATAACTAGAGATATCGTTAAAGCAAATTATTTACCTTCAATGTCAGGATGGCTGTGTGAATGGCATCCTCCAGTTCCAGATCATTGTTGTACCTGAATCAACAACAACATAAATAGTCTTTACATAATAAAAACCTAGCTATAATATACAGAATGGTTTTGTACATTACAAGAGCATTTAATTGAGTTATGCTCAAGACCCATTTTGTTTTTTGACAAAACAGGAAATATCGTGGTGATAAATGGCAGCAAATTGTTTTATTTAATATTATGCACATTGTCGTCATACAATATTACAACACAATA